>JAJONR010009168.1:0-30168 GCA_029582245.1 Solanum etuberosum
AAAGTAATCCTTTTCTGATGTGGAAGATCAGACAACGCTGCAACCACAAAGCATACTCAGACAGAACCTTGGCTCTGATACCACTTGTTGGGAAAAATTGGGTAATTTATCCCACAAAAGCAACAAAAAAAAACACCCGACAAATAATATTGAATACTAAAAAGAACACCAGAATTTTGTTGACGGAGTTCAGCTAATTTAGCTTAATCTCCAAGCACCGCCCAATTGGACTATTTAATTAATAGAGGAGAAGAGATACAAATTTTGGGATCAGATACAATGAAGGGGAAGAGGTTAATTTATAACCTCCAAATCCTCCTCCCCAACCTAAACCCACCGATGTGGGACTTGACTAAAAAAGCCAAAAATCAACAGTCTCAGCATGAGGACGTTCTATCCCAATAAGTTGACCTATAGTCATGGCGAAAACACTCATACCAGAGAAGAAGTACCTCGGGATACCAATTTTTTCGGCTGACTCTTGAGTCCATCCAAGAAATCCATCAGATATCACACATGTAGGTGGATGCTGCAAAGCTGATAGAGCCTGCTCGAAGAGCGGCTGCATCAGCTTTGTATCAGTAATGAATGGACCGAAATAGGACATGGAAGGAAGCTTCGCAGTATTTTCAACACCAGGAGGGATGCCTTGTACGTCTTTAGGAAATGGGAGTTCGATAATAGAGATGGATACATCTTGTAGATAATCGCGGATGGAGGGGGTGTTAACGGGGGTGGTGAAGATGGTGAAACGGTTGCGCAAAAGAGTGGCGAGGCGGAGGAGAGGGATGGTGTGACCATGAGACATGAAAGGAAATATCACAAAGTGTGGTGATGCAACTGTGTCGATTCTTTTTTGCTGCGAATGAAAATGGATTTGATTGATATCTAAGCAAATGGGAGTTGAGTGGTGTTAAATATAATATATCCTTCGTTCGGTTTTACTTATTACTTAATCTTTTAAAAAAAAGATAAAGTAATATTTTTTTTCTTATTAATTACTGAAGTAATATAACATCTCAATTAATAAAGTAGAACGATGAGAGTACGTGTATTGACTAGTGGACGGTGGGCATAAGCTGAGTCAACTTGGATTTGGCTCTTCTCAGTTAATTCAATAGAAATCTTATTGAGAAGTAGCCTTATAGAGTATCTATTATCAATCAATGCTTGTTTAATCAAAAAATTTTGCCCGAGTGTGACTATTTTGCGGAGAAAATATATGAGATATATATATCTATATTTTATTTGTTTGACCTATTTTAATTTAACACAAAATTAAGAAAAATAAAGAAGAATTTTTAATGTAAAAATATATCAAATGTATTGAAATTCTTTTAATCTTGTGATTTTAAAACTGCACTTTTTATGGTAAGGTGTGGTGTCCTCTACACAGGCCGGCCGGATCTAGGAAACCCCAAGAATATCACGAGACACGACTTTGTTAATTTTTTTTTTATATATATAATTAAAAGACCGAAATAAACCAAGATATATAAAATACATTGTGAACCTTTAACATAAAAGTATGTGCGGCTCAGTTGGTCTAGTATTTCAATTCTTGAGTGAGGGTAGTATTGTTTGATATATTTTCTTTTCTTCTTTGCTTTTTATTTTTCCTTCTCTTGATATTTTATATTAAAAAATATATTTAATACTATTAGTTTAATGAAATCACTTTTCAAAATAAAAATTAACTTAATATATTTTTTTATTTTACTTTTTGAAAAAGAGGTATAATAGTATAAATTAAAAGGTGACACAACTTGCAAAAATTTCTGTCTGCACCTTTATCCATTTTGTTTGTTCCTTTTCGTTATCTCTTTAAATTTTTGGATTAAAAAATTTATTCTTTTAGGCTCTGAACTCTAGAAATACAGAGAGTATTAGAAATATGAATTATCAGAGCACAAAACTAACCCCATAGTATAGTACTTCCTCATTTCAAAAAAAGACTCGTAATATTAAATTTTACAAAAAAAGGAGATACTTATTCTCAATATGAAAGATATTTATCATTTCGCTTCGAGTTTGTATTTTTTGGGGGTGAGGAGGAGGTTGTGGCCCCATGATAGCGTTCTAGGACCCTTAAACTCCTCATTTGGACCAATTTTATGTGAAGTAACTTTATGGTTGCAGATACCGTGTAATTATCTCTTAAAAAATTTGTTAGAATCGAAAATAATCAGGTGTCATGTGGAAGCTAGCAAAACAAACCTCGAAAGATCACGAATAAAGATTTAATGTGGTTCGGTCAACCGACCTACATCACAAACGAGATTAGCAATTCACTATATAGAGTACAAACTTCAACCACTTCACTCGAAATACATAGGTAGTTTACACAAGTGATAACATATCATTTGTGTCCCACAAATTCTCTCCCTAACCAAACTCTCAAAGCCCCTAGGACTACATTGTGAATCCTGCTTAAGTTAGAAGGAACAAGCCTATTTATAAAATCCTAAACCTTTTCCTACAAAATTAAATATAGACGAACATATTCTTCGCAGTCCGTATGGAACAATCGAGGATATTGTGTTACTGTTATTATTAATTGATGGCTCTTATTGATCAAGTGGTACTGTGGCAGTATTCAAGTCTCCCTTCAAATTTTCAAATAAGTCTGCTGATATTGTCTTAAATGTAGCAATCTAAAATACTTAATTATTCTTGGGAAAAGAAAAAAACAAACAGGAAAAACAAAGTTAATAACATAAGATTTTGACCTTACACGCCACACCAATTAATGGGAGATTTAATTTCCCTTAAAACTTATACAAAAGGTGCCCACCTATTCTTGTAGCACAATCAACTATACCATAAACTGATTGGTATAGAGTCGCCTTTATATGAAAGTGCTTATGAAAGTGCTGAGACTTTTTCGTGCGAATTCGAATTTAGTCAAGCTCCGTGTAAAAAAAAAAAAAACTATACCATAAACTCCTTATTAGATGATCAAATCAAAGCAAACGGCTATACATTATTGAGCACAACAATATGCTCAAAGGCTTTAAACATCAACTTGGAAGAACATGTAGCACTTAAATAACCTACACTAGATTATCCATCACTAACAAGCAGGACGGAGCTACATTTGGTACGGATAAGGATTTAGATGATCTTACTATTTGTATTTGTATTAGAAAATTCATTATAGAATTCAGAAACTTAAACGAAGTATGATTTCGATGGCAAATTAATAGTAATCCATCAACTTCAAATTGTGGCTGGTTTGGATTTCAAAGTTTTCGGGCGCAGGCATCATCAATAAGGAGGCCTAATGTGGACCAAGATGAGCCACCTTCATTCATAGCTTCCTCTGCATTTTCTCCCAATTCCTTCACTTTCTTCCTCACCATTTCACCCTTTTCACCTTCCATTAACTCTCTCACCATTTTCTCAACCTCTTCAGCTTCCACGAAACCCCTCACTGATCCATTTCTCGGCATAATCCTCAATCCCACCCCAATTCCCTCCGTCACCATTCTTGCATTTAAGTGCTGTTCAGCCATAAATGGTATAGCCAAAATAGGCACTTTAGCACATATACTTTCCAAAACAGAGTTCCATCCACAATGACTCAAAAACCCTTTGATGCTTTTGTGATTCAACACTTGATTCTGATCAACCCATTCTTTCACTATCAATGCTCTGTTTTCAAACCCCTGTAAATGCTCCAGAACATTTTGTCTTGTCACCCATATGAAACATGTGTTGGATGATTCTAGCCCCTTTGCGATTTCTTGTATTTGCTCGGCGGAAACTTCCGCTTGAGTACCAAATGCTACGTACAAAACAGGCTGTTTTTCTGTCAATTTATTATTGAGCCATTGCATCCATGTTTCGTCTGTTTGTGAGAGTGTTGCTGTCATGGCCCGCTTGGCTAGACAAAGAGGTCCAACACACCATGATTTCGGTCCCAGATGTTTGTTGAAATAGTCTGCAAATCTTGGTTCTAGTTTGTAAAAGCTATTGCTGATCATGCCACTGCTCTTTGAAAAGGAAATAGCTGTTCAACATAAATAAATATACTCATTCAATCTCAAATGTTACCTTTCAATATTTACAACAATTTATTTAAATTTATGCTCAATAATATTAATTTATAACCACATAAATATTCAATAACTCATTTGGTCAAACTTCTTAAATCAATCTTATTTTGAATTATTCTTTCTTTTTGAGAAGTGTGTTTAACTAATTCATTTACATATACTTTTGCCAAAGTAATTTGTGCATGATCAAAATTTTAAAAGTGCTTCCAAAGACAACCTATTATTTTTAGCTTCTAAACCTCAAAAGGTCCATACTTCTATGGCTACTCAAAAATATTTACTCTTTTTTCCTTTTATAAAATCTTAGTCAAACACTTCAACTCTCTAAAATAAATAATTTTTTATTTTATAAAAATATTTTTACTTTTCAAAAGATTCCGCTAAACAAATTATAAAACTCTATAATTTATTTATTTATTTTTAAACTCTAAACAATCACATAAAAATTGAAACAGAAGATCCTAAAGAGTGTATATATCTCTCTAATGACTTTAAATTTGGACGAGTGAATCACCTAAATTTCAACATATATTAATGTATGGACGCAAAACATATATTTTCTTTCACGTGTTTGCCCATGAGAAGTTATTAAATGAACATGTGAAGGGTCAGCGCTTATTAAGACAAAAAATAAACATAAAATCTTAAAACATTATACTATATGATCTGCAAAAATACGTACCTTGCTCCATCATAAAGTCCACGGCTAGACCTTTTGGCTCAAGGTCTCCAAATGGAGGTTCAAAATCATTTCTTGTGAACTTCAACCATGGAAAACTTGAAAACGTAAAACTCTCGTCTAGTGAAATAGTTTCAGCATGAGGACGTTCTATCCCAATAAGTTGATACATAGTCGTGGCGAAAACACTCATACCAAAGAAAAAGTACCTTGGGATACCAAATTTTTGGGCGGACTCTTGAGTCCACCCAAGAAACGCGTCAGATATAACACATGTAGGTGGATGTTGCAAAGCTGATAGAGCCGCCGCGTCAGATATAACACATGTAGGTGGATGTTGCAAAGCTGATAGAGCCGCCTCGAAGAGCGGCTGCATCAGCTTTGTAGCTCTAGCGAATGGATAGAAATAGGACATGGAAGGAAGCTTTTCAGTATTTTCAACATTAGGAGGGATGTCATGTACGTCTTTAGGAAAAGGGAGTTCGATAACGGAGATGGATGCGTCTTGTAGGAAATCGCGGATAGAGGGCGCGTTAACGGGGGTGGTGAAAATGGTGAGGGTGATGAAACGGTGGCGTAAAAGAGTGGCGAGGTGGAGGAGAGGGATGGTGTGACCATGAGACATGAAAGGAAATATCACAAAGTGTGGTGATACAACTGTACCCATTTTTTTTCTTGGCAGAATGAATTAGATTTGATTGATATCTAAGCAAAGTATATAGCAATCACGTGGTTTGGACTATAGGCGTAGCTCAGTTATCCACTTGGATTCGATGTATCTCAAAATAATTTTTTATTTAGATTAAACAAAACTAACAAGATTTAACTAGCCATAATTAATAGACTTATTAAAATTCGACCAACAATCGGGTGGAGGGGGATTTAGAGGATAGGGATAAGGTCCTTGTTTCATAAAATCAACATGGTATTTAATTCCTTTTTCTAAATTAGCTCTTCACACGTTATGTTTTTCGAAAAAGGGAAAAACTCAAAAATAAAAATATTGTAGTCAAATCCTCTTACTCTCTTCGTCACTTTTATTTTTCATATTACGCTTTTCGAAAGTCAATTTAACTAATTTTTAAAGTTAAATTAGATTACATTAATTCGATATTTTAAACAAAAAATTCAGATATCAAAAACTATACGAAAGTACTATAAATTGTAATTTTTACATATCAATATGATGAAAAAAAATACATCGTAATATGTTAGTCAAATTTTTTATAATTTGACTCTAAAAAAGGAAATTATGACAATTAAAAGAGGATGAAAATATTAACATTTATGAATAAGTGAATTAATTCATTTGTCCAAACTTATAACATCATTTATTTTTGAATCGAATGAATTAAATTTGAGTAATAATTCAAACTTCAACAGTCTCCATATTAACTGATTTTTTAGGGTTTTTTATTGTTCAAAATAATTAAATTGTTTAAAGTTTAAGAGGGATGTTTGAATTTTTTTTCATATTTTCCCTTTCAATTATTGAAATTTTATATTTCTTATTAGGAGATAAATTACATCACTTACAAAGTTATATTTATGATTCCACAAAAGGCAATAGTGCAAAGTACGATTTAAATTATATCCTTCAATATTTTTCTTAATATATATGTATCGCCTCACAAATTAAATTAACCCTGGAATAGAGGGAGTAATTTTTGAAATTCTAAATTTGGGTGTTAATTTAAGTCAAAGTATACAAGCTTTTGATTCAATAATTTAAGTCAATATTTCCGTGCATGACTTATTCATAGTGGACAAGCAGCTTCTTTGGCCTTTGGTTCAGCTAAGGCGTGCATTATTTTTCAAGATTTAAGACATCACAAGATAGCAGAATCAAATGATATATAGTTCATTTGTTGATAGTTTGAAGGATTAAAAGCATGACGATATGAAAGAAATTTACTCATGATTACAAATATAGTTTAATTTATGTCTTACTCTCTTTAGTTCATATCAAATAAATTGTTGAAGCGTTTTTTATAATTCAAAATAAATGAACTTTTTAAAGTTTAATAGGATTATTGGGCCCATTTTTCCCTTCATATACATTCTTTTTTTAATGAGGTTGTTAACTACTTTACATGTGTTTAGTTGCTCAATTATGCAAGTTTAAATGTCTGTTTGTACAAACCCAACGTTGGAGTAAATGATTGAGTAGAGATAGCAATGGATGGGGTGGGTTGAGCTTAACCTGCCCCACATAACAACTTTTTTCATTTTCATACCGCCCCGCATAAACCCGTCCGCATAAATTTTAAAATATTTGCTTTTTTTAATTAAGTTTGATACTAAAAAAAATATTCATAAAAATAATTTCATTTTCTCATTAAGTTGTATTAATTTAATAGATAATAACTTTAAATTTTGTTTTTTCAAAGGTCAATTGGGAAGCATGTAAAAAATCGTATTAGTTTTTATTGAACCATTTTCATTTACTATCTTGAATATTTTAGTAACTTTAAAAAAATTATCTTAATAAATAATGCTCTATCACTTTTATAACATATAAAAAAATTAAAATTAAATTTGAACCACATAAAATTGCATAGACCCACAACACGCCCCACATTTATTTTTAAAAACCCACTTCAACCCACCCCGCCCCTATAGCCTTAAAATCACCCCATCCCGCCTTATTACCATCCCAACGAGTAATATTGGTCACATTCACATATCCTCATTTATAAATGAGTATAAAATTGGCAGCACGTTGGACTTTCCGTAACAACGGTGGACTATATTTATTTATCACTTCTCACTATCACATACGTACGTACTGGTAATTAATTAAGAGACGACGACTTTGAAGGAGATGTCATTTTTATACATTACTTTTTTTTTTCAATCTTATTCATCTATGTTTTTTTTTTAAACTATTTTTTCCGTTTCAAAATAAATTTCGCGTATAATAAAAGTATCTTAAAATTTAGTGTTACACAAATTTTTTTTTGTCTGAAATAACCAAATAAGAAATAAATTATAAGCAAATATTCATATGGCGCCAATATTTAATTTAACAAATCGATCAATACCATATTTATCAATCGAAATGAAAGAGACAAGAGGAATTAACCAAATAGTTTGATGAAGTCAAAGTCCATTTTTCCATTTAATCTTGTAGACGACACAATAAATATTTTAAATCCGGTTCAGGTAGAGAATTAGTGGATTTGACATTGGAGGAGTTATTCGTGCTTGATATTTACATAGGTTATATAAAAATAAGTACTTTGTGAATATAAAATGTATCACTTAGTTGTGATTAATTAATTTATAAAAATTTGTATTTCTTGTGAGGTGTATTATATTGTTTTATTTTAGAATGTATTACTATTAAAATAACAGAAGATAGAGATGCATATAATTTGGTGGCAGATCTCTTCGGAGTTAATGCCCATACATGGTGGTGACTAGTACTATTACTATGGCAAGTGGGGAGGGGATAATAATACTTTAACTTTAACTAATAATTTTTTATTTTTTTTTAATCAATATGGAATGTTTTGTCCATGTGGCGTGTAATGTGATGATTTTTTTTTTAAAATAAAAGAGAGAGTGTATTTACACATACTATGATGAGAGTGTAATAAAAGAGAGATGTGTGTTTCTCAAACTAATAAGTGATAAATTATGTATGAAACTCACACTCTCAATAATTTAGGTATGAAACTAAATAAAAATGAAATAGTTTAGGTGTGTTTTTAACCCTTATCTCTTTGTAAATATATCTTTTCACACCAAATCACTTACTTTACTACATTGAAACGATAAGTTGATATAGAAATACACATTAATTAACCACGATTATGTATACAAGATTACATTAAAATAAATGTGTTTTATTAATTATGGAGTATTACCTTTTGAGAATTAGCCAGAATCACTAGCCCCATAGTATAATGGTCAGAAATGGGCCTCTTCACAACACAGAGCTAAGTACCCCTTATTTTAGTTAGGCCATTTTCATGATCATATCCATCAATCATCACTAAGTGGGCTAATGTCTCTGAAGGGCACAGAATGGGCTGAACACAAGGTTGATCATTTTAAAAATTTTCTCATATAAATTTTAGAAAAAGTTTAACTGGAAATTTACTTTCTGAGTTTGAGTTTTGATCCCATTTTTATATCATCAAATTCATTATAACATGCAACTCTTTAGATCAAGTCTTATAAAGGACATATAAGCAACACACGCACATAGTGTAAATACATAAAACACCGATCTGAAGTTATCTTCCTATAACAAATAATAACTAATTATTGTCAATTGCTAGACACTAGACACACTTGGAATGAATTGAAAGCTATGATAATTAATCAGGCCCCATTATGTGATAAACAAAACTAATGATTAGATTATTAATCTTAAGCTCCCAACGCCCAACAACCCAAAAAATCGATATAACTTTCAAAAAATCTCTCATCCATGACTCACAGATATCTTGCTTCGATAAAGCATTAGTCCAAACAATTTAGTCAATTGTATATTTGACTAAAATAACTCTATTGAGATTATAATATATAATGTGTATATATATGTATATATAGTGCAGCATTGTAGAGTACAGCTGACAGTTAATTAGAAGATTCTTTTTCAGTTAGTTTGTTACACTGTAAGTCTGTAAGTTTAGTTTTGCATTTTCTATATAAATACTCATTGAATCAATACAACCAAAGCTAAGCTTTGCATTTTACACAAACAGTTCATTTCTTCTTCATCACTGATAATAACTGCTTGTAAACAAAGCTTCCATTGTTGTTGAGTGATTTCAAGGTTTCATTGTTGTGATTTTGACATGGTATCAGAGCAATCTCGATTCTGAGGTGTTCGATTCGTGTTCGTTTTCCAGATCAAATCGTTCTCTGTTTTTTTGTTGTATTTTTCGATCCAAAATTCTTCTTTCTTACTGAGAAATGGCGGTTCCAGATGATTCTGCTCAGTCAAGTGATTCAGTCGTTCCCTTAATTGATTCCAACCATCCCTTGTATATGCATCCATCTGATAATCCAGGTGCTATGTTGGTATCAGTACCTTTTGCCGGGATTGGTTATCGATCATGAAGGAGGAGTGTTCTACGATCACTGTCAGTAAAGAACAAATTGGGATTTATTAATGGAGAACGTCGGCGACCCAAGAGTACTGATCCAACCTACAGGCAATGGGAAATGTGTGATGACATTGCCACATCATGGATTCTTAACTCATTATCGAAAGAAATCGCTGATAGTGTTGAGTATGTTGTGGATTCAACAGAGCTATGGAGAGAATTGGAGGACACGTATGAACAAACCAATGGAGCAAAGCTGTATCAAATTCAGAAAGAGATCAATGATACGTCACAAGGATCACTGGATATAACTGGGTACTATACCAAATTGAAGAAATTGTGGGAAGAGCTTAGTACTCTGAGTGCCAAAGCCAACTGCACTTGTGATTGCACTTGTGGAGCCAAGGCAATTGTTCACAAGTCTGAGCAGGATCGACGTTTGATTCAATTCCTTATGGGACTCAATGAAGTCTATACAGTAATGCGAGGAATCATCCTCATGATGAATCCCTTGCCATCCATGGCACAAGCTTTTTCCCTGTTGGTTCAGAATGAACAACAAAGGGAAATTAAGCCAGCCAATCACCCAAACTTGGAGTCTGCTGCATTACATGTTGGTACCAGCAAACCCTCCAATTACCGGACAAATTACACCACCAATACTTCCAAGCCCTCTCTGCAGTACAAAGACAAATTGTGTGATTATTGCAAGAGAACTGGTCATCTCATTGAGAAATGTTATCAGCTTCATGGTTATCCATCCAATTCAAACCAAGGTTATCCATCCAATTCAAACCAAGCTTTCAACCAGCCTTCTAATCCAAATTCCAACAAACCAATTCCAAGTCAGAGAAACAATAACTACCAAGGCTCCAATCAGAGATTTAACAATTTTCGAGGAGGAAATAATAACTTCAATCCACTGGGTATTAGATTCAAAGGAAATGGAAATAGGGCAGTCGCAAATGTTCATTGTGCCCAAGATTCAGGGAATGGGAATAGATCTATAGATAACTCTAACCATAAGGAGATGTACAGTGTGAATCTTACCAAAGATCAATATGGTCAAGTTCAGGAGATGCTTCAACATTTTCAGGGAGAGCATGGTGATGATGGCAGCTCAAATTTTACTGGAGGCACTGTTGACTTTGCATGTACTATAGTTTGCACCTCTTTTATTGATTTTGGGAAACTATCATGTAAATGTTTCAAAAATAAATCTGACTCATGGATACTAGATTCTGGAGCATCAAACCACATGACCTTCAACATATCTTTACTACACAATATTATCACACTTCCATATCCAATATTAGTAGTATTGCCAAATGGATATAAGGTTAAAGTAACACAAATTGGTAGTGTGACATTATCCTCTATGATTAGTTTGAAAAAGCTTTTCTTTGTTCCATCCTTCAAATACAACTTAATCTCTATTCATACCATGACTTCACATTCAAATTGCATTGTCAGTTTCAACAAAGTTTCTTGCTGCATGCAGGGCCCTTAAATGAAGAGGCCTCTGGTAATTGGTAGGGCAGAACATGTGCTCTATTTTCTCAATGTCCCAAGTGTGTTCAAAGTTCCAGTTCTCCACATCCATCTAGTTCATTGTTTTTGAAAAACTCAACTTCATCTAGTAACAATTTAAATTTGTGCAATTCTTGTAAACCTCATGTTGCAGCTGATAGTTCTTGTTTGGAGAATCATAAATGTACACATTACCCTGAAAAAAAGACTTTCAGAAATAAAGATTTTGTTGCCAAGTCTCATGTTTCTTCTTTTTCTGCTTCTCCTTCTCATTTGGATAATACAGCTTCTAATCCTCATACACATGCTAGAAATGATGTAAATTTTTTATGGCACAACAGGTTGGGACATGTTCCTTTTGTTAAAATGAAAGACATTTCCACTATTCCTGCTAGTTTTTCACCACATCAACCTTTTATGTGTTCAGTGTGTCCTATGACAAGACAAGAAAGGCTTTCATTCAAAACGAGAACCTTCTTATCCTCTTCCATTTTTGAATTGATACATGTAGATTTGTGGGGTCCATGCCACACACCACACATGACTATTTTATGTATTTTATAACAATAGTAGCTGACTTCAGTATATCTACATGGACCACATTGTTGAGCTCCAAGAGCAATGCTCTACAAACATTAAAAGTTTTTGTTACCATGATAGAGAATTAATTTAACACCACTGTGAAGTCAGTCAGGACAGACAATGGTTTAGAGTTTGTCAATTCAGAAACAATATTTTTTTTCCAAACAAAAGGTATCCTCCATAAAAAAAACATGTCCATACACACCACAACAGAATGATGTGGTGGAAAGGAAACACAAACACCTTCTTGAAACTGCTAGAGCAGTTTTATTTCAATCTAAACTCCCTATAAAGTATTAGGGGGATTGTCTTTTGTGTGCCACATAAATAATCAATAAACTTCCCTCAACTGTGTTGAAAAACAAGTCCCCTTATGAAGCATTGTATCACAAAAAGCCTCTCTATTCTCATATATGAGAAGTTTTGGGTGCTTATATTATTCTACTGTTCCAATACCCCACAGAGCAAAATTTAAACCTAGGATTACATCCTACATTTTCATTGGATATCCTTTTGAGACTAAAGGGTACAAGGTCCTTAACCTGTCCACAAAAAGGATACATATATCCATGGATGTTTTTTTCAATGAACACATTTTCCTTTTCATACAAATCCAACTCCTACCACTCCTTCCTCTATGTTGCATTTTGTTCCTTTTGTTGATATTTTTGATCACTCTGATAGTCCTAACACACACAGTTCTCAAACTAATCTAGGAGAATCACCTGTCACATGCAATTTGCCATCTGAACCTATGATCCATTCACCTTTACCATCCACCGTTTCTCATGTACATGAACCACCTTATGCTCCAGATCATACTGCACCTCTCACTGATGTAACTGTTCAACCTAGAAGATCTACTAGAACACTGAAAATCCCTATCCATATAACTGACTATGTTCACTCCATTTCACAGCTCAAATCACCCAGATCCACCTCACTTCAAGCCTTTTTTACCAACCATCACTACTTAGCCCACACTGCCCTTCATCCTAACAGTCAGACTTTTGTTAGAAATGTTTGCATTGACAGGGAACCATCATCATACAAGGAAGCAGTTGTTGATCCTGCATGGCAACAAGCCATGACTCAAGAATAGATGCTTTGCATTCCAATCATACTTGAGATTTGGTTCCACTACCCCATGGGAAGAAAGCTATTGGCTGTAAATGGGTATATAAAGTGAAGCACAAAGCTGATGGGGGCATTGAGAGACTAAAGTCCAGGCTTGTAGCGAAGGGTTGCACACAACAGACTGGTATTGACTATACTGAAACTTTTTCTCTAGTAGTCAAGATGACCACATTTAGAGCCTTACTCATCACAGCTATCAAACAATGGTGGAATTTCTATCAATTAGATGTGAATAATACATTTCTTCATGGAGATTTGCATGCAGAAGTTTATATAGAAGTGCCACCTGGACTTGCAGTCTCATCTTCCACTTTAGTATGCAAGCTGAACAAATATTTGTAAGGACTCAAGCAAGCCAGTAGGCAGTGGTATGCCAAGCTTACTGAGGCTCTTTGTTCAAGAGGCTACACTCATTCCATGTATGATTATTTCCTATTCTACAAGAAGAAAGACATATCTTCAGCAGTCTATGTAGCTGTTTACTTTGATGATATAGTGCTTACAGGAACAGACACAGTTGAAATAGATGATCTGAAGTTGTACCTAGACAAGAGGTTCAAGATCAAGGACTTGGGACCGCTCAATTATTTCTTAGGTATGGAAGTCCTACATACAGAAAGGGGAATTATCATCTCACAGAGAAAAATTGTTCTTGACCTGCTCAAAGAATATGACTGTCTACACTGCAGTCCATTTTCCTCCCCACTTGATCCTAATGTTAAACTGAGAGCAAATGAAGGAAATGCATTAAGTGACAACACATACTACAAGAAATTAATTCGAAAGCTTAATTTTCTGTCAAATACAAGACTTGATATTGCATTCAGTGTACAACACTTGAGCCAGTTTATGCAAGATCCTAGAGAACCACACTTGCAGGCTACTTTCCATTTACTGAGATACTTGAAGTCTGATCCAACCTTAGGACTGTTTCTCTCAAAGGATGCAGACTTCACCGTTAAGGGATACTATGATTCAGACTGGGCTTTCTGCCCTGACTCTAGGAAATCAGTGAGTGGTTACCTGGTTCTACTTGGAGGAAGCCCTATAAGTTGGAAGTCGAAGAAACAAGAAACCATCTCACTATCATCTGCTGAGGCTGAGTATAGGTCCTTGAGAAAAGTGGTAGGAGAATTAGTCTGGTTAAGTAGATTACTTGGTGAACTGAATGTGCCTTTCCCAAGGCCAATCCAAGCGTTTTGTGATAGTCAATCTGCAGTACATATAGCCAAGAACCCTGTTTTCCATAAAAGGACCAAACATATTGAAGTGGATTGTCACTATGTGAGGAATGTACTACATGAGGGTCTGATTTCTCTACACCACATTGTAACTCATGATCAACTTGCTGATATATTGACCAAGGCCCTGACTGGAATCAAACATTCATCCATCCTTGACAAGTTGACAGTGCTATCCCCACCACCAACTTGAGGGGGGTATTGAGATTATAATGTATATATATATATATATATATATATATAGTGCAGCATTGTAGAGTACAGCTGGCAGTTAGTTAGAAGATTCTTTTTCAGTTAGTTTGTTACACTGTAAGTCTGTAAGTTTAGTTTTGCATTTCCTGTATAATACTCATTGAATCAATACAACCAAAGCTAAGCTTTGCATTTTACACAAACAATTCATTTCTTCTTCATCACTGATAATAACTGCTTGTATCCAAAGCTTTCATTGTTGTTGAGTAATTTCAAGGTTTCATTGTTGTGATTTTGACAAACTCAACTAGATGTATACACCAAATTATCATGTTTAAGTGATAAATTAATATATAATTATAATATAGTAATAAATATGATTAAATAATGAAGTATGCATTTATAAGTTAACATATATGGATAGTGTAGAATCATTATTCCTTACTTTTTATGTTACTGTATCATATTTGCTACTAAAATTTACTGTTGTTGTAAGTTATCTAGTTTGATAGTGTGAAAATCTTATACACTAATGAGGCAGGCCAATGCGGATAAGTATTGTCTTTTAACTTTTGGAGTTCAACTAATCTAAATTTGTGCTGTGTAAGGCTCCATTAGAATAAAAACACTTCTCATTAAAAACATTTTCATATCTAAAACTTAAAATCAAGATAATGGCTGAGATGTTCAGTCGACTCCCTCCCCCTTTGTGAGGGTCCCGACCCCTACGAGTGAGCAGAAAAGGGAGGTGGAAAGAATTCCGGCGAATGTAAATAGTCAAAAAAGTTCCCCGTAGAACGCGAGCGTTGAGGCTTTCATCCGTACATATCTTTTTTTCCTTGGCAAATGGCAACTAATGGGGAAGGTCACTCTCTCCGGGCCCTATCTTTTTATTTCTAGAAGTAGAATAACAAAAGCAATTGAATAGCTGATAGCATTGTAGCATTAATGAAACAAATCATTAACAATTTGAAAAAATAAAATAAAATAATACATACTACATGGCTATGGAAAGCAATCAACACTAGCAAGAAATATCTAGAAAAATACTTTTCTCTTAATTTTCCCCATAATTTATGATGTAAAATCAAAGACTTTTTAGCTCTCTCCCAGAATACAACAGAACAGAAAAAACAAAAATAAATGCTACTATCTTTTAAGTTATTTCAAGAGCAACTTCACTAGAATCATTCCTTTGTTCCTCTGTTTCTAATATTGATTTGGCACTTGCTCTGCAGATTGGACAAACAGCTGTTTTCTGTAACCAAGAATCAATACATTGAACATGAAAACTGTGATTGCACTTTGGTAGTAGCCTGCACTTTTCACCAACTTTGAAATTCTCTAAACACACAGCACAATCCACAGGGTTCGTAGATTCAATTTTGTAATCAAAACAGGGCAGTTTCTTTATATCCTCCTGTGACATACTTGTATGTCTGTTCAGATTTGTCGGGTTAAAGATCGTACCGTTGATTCCATTTCTGCTAGTGAAAGCTCTCCCAACTATACAAACATGAATGAACACCAAAACAGCTATACCCACTAACAGCAACATAACAGAGACCACAATTTCCATAACCATAGTCTTTTTAGCAAAGACCTAGAATTAACAAATCAATTAAATTGATGTGATCAATCACACATAGCAGCTCGGTTGAAATAAGGACAAAGAAACATGATTTTGAATTTTTCGATACGAATTAGAAGGGGAAACAGAGAAGAAAAGCATGAAGTAAGAGTCAGAGTTATTGGAAGTATACACACTTGACACTACTCATGATCTTTGGGATTTTTAAAGTTTTTCCTTTTTTGTTTTTGTTTTTATGTGGTGGTGAAAAAGCTCTGACAGAGTAAAGCAAGAATTTTAAGAGAGCTGTTCGGCGCGAATTCAAATTTAATTACTCTCACATGGAGAGGAAAAAAAGGAAAATAAGAATTTGAAGGTAAATTAATTTGTAGTACGCCTGGCGTACTTTGGTGTTTTTGTTTAGTACTTCTATTAAGGTATCAGAAATGTGAATCGTAAATGGGGCTCATTTATAGCTCTTTTGTCGAGGTCTATTATTGAAGTAAAATTTATCTATATCCCAGATTTTTAAAATTTATTCAGATAAAATTATATTAAATATATTATTATTAATCGGGTGTGATATGTTGTGATGATAGTATGGTGCACCAATAATGGTTATATTAGGGAAGGCTATTATTTTCTACCATTACATTAAGTTATGGTGACGTTAAAATTCAAAATTATTTACATATATTAAGTGAATTTCTTATTCCAATATAAAATTTGAACAAAGAAGTTCTGATTAAATTTGAACTATACACTATATTTGAGATGACACTCTCAACAAAACTTTTTATATATCAAAAACTCAAATTCGAAACCTCTGATTATGAGTACATTCGTGTATATATATATATATATCTTTAGATGCACTCCTGTACCGTGGGATTAAGGAAGTGGAAGGGAGTAGTGGGACAATGAGAATTAAAGTCGCACCCATTATGTGTGTGAGACCTCCACACATATAAATCATTAAAATATTAAATTTGTTGGGACGATATTTGATTGAAGTTTAAAAAAATGAATATGTATGAAACCTCCACACATATATATCATTAAAGTTAAAAGTTGAAAAAAAAAAGAAGAGTAAACGCCGTTCATCAATTTTTGTTAGATAATATATTTTGCTTGAATTTTTTTTTAAAATTAAACCTCTTCGAGTGAAACCCATAATTTCACTTGATAATATTCATCAAACATATATTTCAAAGTTTGATTAAAATAATGGAAAAATTGGTTAATTCAAATATTGATTTGCAACCAATGTATCAACATTTGCATATATTGTTTCTCCAAACGCCTAGTTCATATTGCTACTCGTAAGTCGATTGGTAGAGGTGTCAATTTGAAGAATTGAGTTAGAATTTGAGCGGATCAAAATAAAGTAAGTTATTAAATGAGTCAGCTATTGATCCGTTCAAAAATTACTAAGACCGAAATTATCTATACTGTGGGTCATATCATAATCCACCCTATCTAATTTTCATTAAGTTTTTGCTTTAATCGTTTTTTATAAGTATTTTTAATACGTAATAAAACTATTTTCCTTTATTCTGGCTATTTATATAATATATCAAATTAGAAAATATCTTTCGAAAATATTTAGATAATATCGTAAATATCTTTTGAAAATATTTAGAAAATATTTAGTAATCAACTTACACGAACTATATAATTTTTATGGGCTAATTTTATCACATTACGATAATTAGATAAATAAGATTGACATTGAGATGGGAGGCTCTCATCTTTATGTAAAAGTTGAGCATATAGTGATACTTTTTTTTTTGTGTGTAAGAAATGAGTATTATTGACTTGAGATGTGTCTTCTTTGAATTATCCAAAACCAAAAATTCTCCCAAACTATAGTTTCAATCACTTGTTACGTATTAAACCAAAATATCGTAGCGGAAAAAGTTGAAGGTTCAACATCACTAGTAACACATTTCTTCAACACTTTCTCTTCATACCTTATAATTAAACAATAATATATAAGTTTTCTTAATTATATAACCATACTTTTAGATAACCTGATAGATACAGGCGTTTAATTAATGAATAAACTATGGAAACTTAACAAAGATAGGAGAAGATTCTACACAACTGCAACATATAATTAGTCCAAATAATCATATGCTATTTTAACATTATAGTCAAAACAAGAAAATATTCGTTTCAATGATAATACTATATTATTTTTTTCAATGGAAATTGTAATATATAAAAAAGGGAAGTTCACGAGGATCCATCATGTAGCTGGCGTAAAGAAAGTTAATTTAACCCAACAAGCATTATTTCAACTGAATAAACGTAATGTTTTAATGCATTATATATAATACGCACTTTATTCTTAATCAGAAGTTTCAGGTTCAAATTTTGATTTTTTTAAGGAGTGTCATGCCGCATTCAAAAATGAATCCTGCAATGTATGAATTTGAAGTAATCAAACTTTAATACGGATACCAACCACCACATAAAAAAAATTAAAAAAATAGGGGATTTCTTCTACTTATAAGCTTATCCTTTCACTGTACAAATGCCCTGGCAAATGGGATAAGTTGGACAATTTTGATAGTTACCACCCACAGAGAATATGAGTTTAGACTATAAAAATCATACTAACATTTTAATTTTTTTTGCATTGATTTGACATGAATCCTTCAACTTTTTTGTAAGTAATACTACTCTATTAGTGATGATTTTATTTGCTTGATAAGTTAGTCCTTAATTATTATAGATTAAAAAAAGAAAAAAAATATCATGATATTAGAAAAAATAAAAAGTGATTTATAGGAAAGTTAGGTATTTAAAAGGTTTAAACAATTATAATAAAGGAAGAAGAATATTTATTGCTTGAAGTTGGAGAAGATGTTTAGTTTTTAAAAATATAATTAGAAGAGCAAAATATTTCCCATTCATTGTTAAAGAGATCCTAGTTTTTTTTTTTTAAAAAAAAATTCCATCCGCCCAACAAAGGGCGATTCCATACCAATGACTCAAATCGACAACCTCCAATTAAAAATGAAGAAGTAACTAAAATTGTAATTAAATTCAAATTTAAATTTTGAAAATTAGATAAGGTATAACCATTATATTTGATACAATATAGCTCTTATAAAATTTGAGAACAAGTATCAAAGTATTACGATGACCTTTTCTTTAATCAAATCCTCTTTTTTCTAGATTATGATCTTTCAATAATGGAAAAATAAGAGAAGAAAAAAACAAATTAAATCTAGTTATACAATTTATGTTCACTGCTCACTACTAGTGAGTATAGTGACCATAAATTACGGCTAGTGAGATCAATTAGTTGATAAATATTTGGATAAATATATACTAGCATTTACCACAAAATCCTCAAACAAAGAAAAGTCACATGGTTCTTGTTAAATTTGTAGATAAAGTTCCATGTATATAGCAACAAAATAAGCTATTTTCACATGAACTCTTACTACTTGTTCTCACTAGTAACCAATTGAGCAATATTTACTCATCTATTTGTCATGTATAAATAATTCAACATATAAGGGTTTTAATAACCTTCGACCACTGAGGTTTCAAATCCATATATACAAATTAAATATGATCTTCTAGCCTTGAAATTCATCAATTTACTCCTTTGCTTAATTAGTTTTTAAGTTACATATTAATCTCCTCAGATATCTAGACAAAATGAATACAGATACAATACGGACGATCGTTGGAATTATCGGTCGGTGCCTTATCATACTATTCATTATAATTCTTTATATTAACCATCTTTAACATTTTTTTAACATTCAATAATTCTTCATGCAGGAAATGTTATATCGTTTTTCCTCTTTTTATCTCCCATGTAAGTCCCCTTGGTATAATGTGACTATTATGATTAATTAGTGATCAATTTAGTCGAATTAATCGAGGTGCATGCAATGCATGCAGGCCAACGTTCATAAAAATATGGAAAGCAAAGACGGTGATGCAATTCAAACCAGATCCTTATGTTGTAACTGCTTTGAATTGTGCAGTTTGGGTGTTTTATGGAATGCCATTTGTTCATCCTGACAGTCTTCTTGTTGTAACTATTAATGGCATTGGTCTCTTTATTGAATTCTTATATATAATCGTCTTTTTTATCTATGCCGACGGGCCAAAGCGTGTACGTACATACTCAACTCATTTACTATGTTGCTCCAACTCTTCAAAAATGACAGATGATATTTTTGAAGAGTTCGTGCAACATGGCTCATCAATGTTACTCATATTATTGCGTTGTAATTTAAACTAATATGTTTTTTTATATGTATAACAGAAGAAGATTACTATTTTTTTGGTAGTTGAAATAATCCTTTTTGGGATCCTCGTTTTCGTTACGCTTACTTTCCTTCATGGAACCAAGAATAGATCAATGCTCGTCGGTATATTGGCTGTTGTTATGAATGTTGCTATGTACGCTTCGCCCCTCACCGTCATGGTATTAATCTCTTCTTCTAAGATTTACGATAGAATTTATGTTATATACACTGACAATATAAATCATATATAGCGTCGAGTGATCAGCACCAAGAGTGTGAAATTCATGCCATTTTACCTCTCACTTGCAAACTTTTGCAATGGAGGTATTTGGTTCGCCTATGCATTCCTCAAATTTGATCCTTACATCCTGGTAATTAATTATACTCACTCTTATTATTTATTCCCGGACTCTGCTTGTGAGATTACATTTTGAATTAATCTGTATTTTTTTTTTTTTTGTTACTTCAAACTAATGATAGATACCCAATGGTTTGGGAACGTTATCTGGAGCAATTCAGCTTTTCCTTTATGCAAAATATTACAAAACCACCAACTGGGACGATGAAGAAAAGCCAAATGAAATTGAACTTCAAAGAAACCCAGACACAGTCTAAAGCCACTGATAGAGGAAGATTCCCTTCATTCATTACTAAGCCAAGGCCCGGCGCTTTTTCGATTCTTCATTAAAATAGGGTCACTGTGGCTATGTTGGAGATTGATTACTCTCCTACTGACCTCTAAAATGGAAAGAAAAAATAAATGTAATTCTGAATTATTTTAATTTAGAATTTGAGGTGGATGCACTGATTGGACCAGCTTGACTTAACATGTTATGACAGGTCACTTTGTAATTTTTTTATTTGCAGTTTAAGCTATTTAATTTATTGTGTACATATTTGATATTGGTTTCTTATTTTGTTGCTACACGTTCTTAGGAATTATGTTCAATCACAGAAAGAGTAACTAGACTAAAACAAAAATCACTAGTCAAATAGAAAAGGAAAAAAAAAAAGATTGGGAGTATGTATAATATAAGAAAAAAAGAGAAGAGAAATGTGTAAGCTTTACATCAAACCAAGAGAAAAATGCATGCAGCATAGCTTCTCAATAGAACTGTTCAAATATTGTGGCTCTGCAAGTTCACTTCCTTTGTCAAATATTTGGAAATTGAGATGAAATTTACCTACTTTTGTATGTCTGCTTGAGCTATAAGCTTCAAGGTCCCCTATGCCTTCGGAAACAGAAACAGCCCTGTTGTTGATCAACGGGAATCATTCCTCCGCCTTTTGATGTATCAATAGCCTCTATCATGGATACTACCTCGTCCATCTCAGGCCGTTTGTCAGGGTTAGCATCCCAGCATCTCTTCATTACATTAGCAAGGGAACTTGGGCAACACCTTGGTATATCTGGCCGTAGATTCTTGTGGCACAACAGAAACCACAGTTAAATAAGGTGACAAAAAGCGTATAAGAAATACAAAACCAAGAACTATATATTTTTTTGTGATCTATCTGTCTGCTTAATATGTCATTACTTATGTCCAAGAAATGCTAGGATGTTGGAGAGTTTACCTGGCGAACCACAGCTGAAGTAACTTCTGAGAAGCTGAGGTCAGGATATGGCATGTCGCAACAATATATCTCCCACACGCATATGCCAAAACTATACACATCACATTTTCTATTGTATGGATTGCCATTGAGAACCTGTAATTTTAGCATCCAACTACTCAGTAACAGTGAATGTTAAATACAACTACTCTTCCTTTTCAATGTTTTCATTATATAACATTATCTTGCCCTGTCTTTTGAAACACATTCACCAATTGGGGGGGGGGGGGTTATTTCTCCTACCCCTCCCTTCGCCCTTCTCAGGATGCTTTTTGAACAACTAATACTAAACATTGTGTTCTTTAGTATTTATAGTTATACAGATCAAAAGGAAAAATGGATCTCGGCGAAAAAGAGGGAACATTTTGCAAGCAAGAGGAGCAAAAAAAAGATTGATGTGTGCTGAATCTGGTTAATCCATAAAAAAAACAGAAAATGACCAGACATATAACTGAAATGAATGAAGGATAGTGTGGAAAGGTGAATCCTACTCCACTTCCAAAATTACCTCGGGAGCCATATATCCAAGGGTTCCGGTCTCCCCAGTCATGTCATTTGGATTAGAAGCCTCAACGCGAGCAACCCCAAAATCAGCAATTTTTACTGTACGTGTCTTATCCAATAGCATATTCTCTGTCTTGACATCTCTATGCACAATCTTTTGAGAGTGAAGGTAACTCAACCTACAAAGTTTATATGTTTGACCTTTACTCAGATAAATGGTTTATATTTAAGGGGTGTTCAAAATACATGAGAAAGTCGAAGTTTCGATTACCCTCTGGCCATATCAAGTGCCATCTGCACAACAACTTTGAATGCTAGCTTCCTTCTTCTGTTCTTTATGAGGTAAGATTTTAATGCACCACCCGGAAGGTATTCCACAACAACGCAGCATATGTTACTAGGCATGCCAATATGACCATTTTCTGTTTGTATATTGAGCCCAGAAGAGCCCATAGTTGCCCCAATGAACTGAATTAAATTGGAGAGATATATTAGATGTTTTATTTGAAAATACAGCTCATTGGAAAGATATGGGTACGTCTAACCAAACTCAGTTCGTATGCTAAGATACGAGATAGGACTTTGGACATATGAAGTTGCCACAATCCAATGGTCTATATGTTATGCATGAAATACGACACTACAGATTAGGCATCCAGCCAGCAGAGACATAGTAAATCATTATAAACATGAGCAGCCTGTAAAATTAATTGTAATTTGAAACTGCAGTTGTTTGTACAGCCAACAAAAGATACAGGCATGCTCCACATCACTGTCAACTTTCCTTCAAGAATCATTCTTTCATCTTCACCATTAAGGTTTCTTGTAATCAATGAATGGAATTTTCTATTTCATTTCCTTGAACCAAAAATAACACATAAGATGTCTTTTTTCCTCACAGATGTTTTGAGAATCAAGATATTTGTGTGCTGCATATGAAAAGATAGCTCGAGTACATCAAATATCAGAGATCAGAACTTGACTATCAAATTACGTCTTGTTGGGATTTCAACAAAATTTAAAAAGACATTATTGCAACTTCTCGACAGCCTATCATCCCATATTGGAATTTAAGGTTCATCCATTCAAGTTGACCTAACATATAATATTATTTCTCTTTTCTCACTTTGAAAAGTTAGGTAGTGGCGCCTTCTGTATTCTACTGTTAACAACCTTGTCGATTTGATATTCTAATTCCCTCCATCAATCTCGCTGTTCAAAAGTTTGCGAGAATTTCCCAAGATCAGCATTCTCTCCATCTTCATTATAGAAAAGTCATCTCAACATTATCAGCTCAAAGAATTATGTTGCTATTTACACGGCTTATAGTATTAGTTGAGTTGTTTCCTTTGTTCTACTCTTGTATGGGAGGTATCACACCGTGGATTGCTTTACCAAGTATAAGTAGCTACTAATATCTATAATGGGAACTGCTTGAATTGTGCTCCAGAACAACAAATTTAAGCAGATATCTAGATGCTTCAACAACATCATTGTGCCAAAGTTACAGAACTGAATTAAAAAGAAAGCCTTATGCAAAGCTTCAACAACTTGACAGAGTAGTGCAACAATCAAATTTCTGACATAAAGTTAAGAATATCTACTAATTAGGTATATTTTTCAAAATACTTCCACATGTTGAGTAAGCTGTGATTTAAAATAGCTAATCGCCATCAAACTAGCCGTTGAAGAACTGCTCTACCAACACTATGTCCATACTTTGTTAGCAAGGTAGTGAAAAGAGAATAAGCTGACTAAAAGGTAGCATATGCTGTAAATTATTAGTAGATGAACCACAAAATCTTTAACCCCTTTGATTTGTTAGGAGCAAGCATTAGCATCTAAGAAGTCTTAAATCTTTCCCACATAAAAAGGTTAGAGTTCGAGTGTCACCTTAGTAACATTAGGATGGTCAAGTTTATGCCACACTGAAACTTCTTGCGTAAAAGCTGCCCGTAGTGATGCTATTTCAGCATCTGTTCTGTGGCCCTCCTCCCCCCAGTCCAGTAGTTTCACTGAGTATCACAGAGGAATACAAAATGTGCATGTTAATAAGACCAGTATTTCGCGGTAGTTATATTAACTCATTAAAAAAATGTTAAAAGTTGAACAAGCAAATTTCATTAATCTCTTATAGCAGTGACAATGACAACCATTTTTAACACCAAAAGGCTAATTTTTTATTTTTTTATAAAAAAGAACATAAAAATATATATATTATGAGAGCAAGAAATGAGATCCAGAGTTGTAGGATCAGTTTGTCAGGCATTAATGTTTTGTATTACTTTATTATTACTTGACTAACAGATTGAATCACATGAAAGTTCAGAAATACAGCAACATTGCTAGACCAGCTAAAGTTAATGCAGTCATCTGCAACTTGCATAATTCAACCCAAACCCGTGCCGTTATTCACGGATTCCATAAGAATACACTCAGATTTTAAGCCATCAAATCACTATACAATATTCATTCTGTTACTCCCAACACTCCAACCGAAAGAAGAAAACTAATAAATACAGCTCACTCCGTTTCAATTTGTTCGTCTTGTTTTCCTTTTTAGTTTATTTTTTTATGAAAAAAATCTTTTCTTTTTTGGCAACTCTCTAATTATTGTTCACATGAAATGTTTAAAAATCACAAGATTAAAAGACATTTAGATAAATTTAAGAGTAAAACCCAGACAAATAAAGGAGTAATAATTAGAGCAACCATAGCAAACACTGAATAAAGAATATTAAAGTTGAACCATGAATAGGCCCACAAAACTTTGATGTACCTGAGCACAAATTTTCCATTATTTACTATAGAATTTATGACCATTTTTTACCATTATATTCTGTTTAAGTTCCCACTACCTACTCTTCAAGATGGTATGATCCATGCACTAGAATTAAATAATTGAAAGGATAAAAGAAAAATAAAAAATAACTTCTCCACAGAACATAAAAGGAAAATGGACCAACAGTCCCAAAAATGCTCTTCCCGCGGTTCCCTAACAAACTCCCTACCCCTCCACAAAAGTTAAAATAGTAATCTTTGCACGTGATATCGTTGAAATTTTGAGAGTCTTGGATTTATTTTTTAGAACAAATATTCACTTGTAGCTTTTCTACCATAAGGATGGTGTTTGTCCAAAATCAAACTTTGTTGTTCAACCTCTTGAACTTCATAATTTTTTTTATTCGTCTTTTAAGTATTTTAAGTTGTTCATTATTATGATTTACAGTTTTTTTTTGGATTAAGTTATCAAACAAAAATTAAAGTTTTTAGGTTCCAATTCACCATCAATGTTTAAAAGTTTTGAATCTCGATAATAACAATAAGAAATTCTTTTGAAAAATAAAATTGAAGACCAGGGATAATAGCGAAACTGTATCACACAGGAATCATTGAACAGAAAATTTTCCGAATATGGTACTTAAATTAATTAACAAAACAGGGAGGTGACTGACCGGCGACATCTAGACCGTCGTAAATGCCACGGTGGACGGTACCAAAGGTACCACGAGCAATGACGCTTTTGATTATAAGTTTTGACGGATCAATTTCCCAGTCGTGTCTTTGCCTGGATTTGACGGAAGAAGATAGAGATAAGGCAGCGGCGGTGACGGTTGCGGCTGCGGCCGCGGCCGTAGCGGTAGAGTAATTAATGCAGGAATCATCCAACGGTTTCTTCTTGTTGTTTGTCTTCTCCATAGTCAAAGCTCTGTTAAGATGCCTTTCGAGTTGCTCATCTAAACTCTTCAAATCAATCTGATCAGCTCTCACAAATCCATCACTTCCCTTCTCCATTTCGTTTTCTACGTACTCACCAATTTCTCTTCTGTTGTTGATAAAACTGTTGATTTTGTGACTGTATATGGATTGGGCGTTTGTTATTTATTGCTTACTAGTTCTGTAGAGAGAAATTAATTAGAAGAAACAGAGAAGAAAAAAAAGGAAAGGAGATTTGTTTCAGAGTAAAAATGGAAGAAGAAGAAGAAGAGCATCGGCATGTGGGCACATGGAATTGCCTGAAGACAAGGTGTATTACTGACCCACTACTCTCTCTTTTCTCATTTATTTCTTCTGCTCTTTCCATCTACTCTCCTCTTTTTTTCTTTTTTTAAATTTATGAAAGATTTTCATTTTATATGAAGGAAACTTCATAAATAGTTAGTAGCGTTTATTTTTTGAAAGAAAAATAATAATGAGATTTTGCTATATTTTAGCACTTTGATTTCTAAATGTATCAAGACATGTATATGCACACATACAATATCTTATCCTAACTGAAAAAATAAACAAATAAATTATTTTATTCTAAATATATGTGTGCATATATTTTTAAAGTATTAAATGTATATACGGTTATATGTATGTACGTGTGAGAAATAAAGACTAGAGTTTTTAGATATATAGATACACGCAATAGAATTATATAGTCTAGTTAGTTTTTATATAAAAAAAAATTGATCCAAAGTACCATTATAAAAATATAATATGTGGCCCGCAATTACTAGTTTAAATAGTTTTCCCTTTTTATTTAGTTGATTTTCCTTTTATCTACTCAAAATTGTAAATCTCATAGGAGGTCATTTTCTTCTAAAGTAAATTGGTGGACTTGATTAAATTAGGACTATGTTACGATGAATATAAGAAATCATGACCCAATTTGTCTAAATTTTATTTCGTTTGTTGCTTTCTTTTGTAATATATATATTTTTTTTAAAATATATATTTCGGTTCATAACAAGTAATTTTTAAGAATTTAACACATTTATTACGTACAAAGTCACTCAATAACATCAATTAAGAAGTTTTTTTATTACTAAATTATCGTATTTTACTCACAGAAAAGTATAAAGAAGACTTAAGACCTCGATTTTAGTAGAGTATATAAGTATTTTTGACCAAATTTAAGACTTAAGATGTAAGAAAATCACTTATTACAAGGCAGGTAGCATCTTTTTATATTTAATAAGATACTAATTTAATAATTTTATTTTATCCTTAACAACCATCTCTTGTATGATGACATAATAGTTTCTTTATTATGTTCAAATTAATTTGGACATATTAAACCCCTTTAATTTAAGATCAAAATTCAAAAAAAATAAAATAATCTTTATATTTTTAAAATTTATGTCCGTATAAACCTTAGCATATCAAATTGAAAGAGAGGAAAACTTGAATCAAAGTAGTCGGCCCAACTATTTGGATCGTTCACGTAATAATACAAATTAAGTAATTAATTTTGAAGAAAAAAACAATTATTTGAATCGTTGATTTGAGTTGCAATCATCTTAATTCTTGAATAAATACTCCATAATAAAACCTGTCAGTTTTTAACTGGTTGTATAAGTAAACGCAATGTAAAACAAAAATTGACAACACATGAGAAAGATATTACAAAATAAATATTGTTAATTGAAGCGGAAAAAGTTGTAAATTATCATTTGAAATACAAAAAAAAATAAAAATACGTTGCAACGTGTCTAAGTTGTTCACTACTCCCTTATTATTTATGATTTTCATTTACACGCTTCTTTAATTAGAATAAATATATAATTATTTTATTCTTTTTTATGTATTAAGATATAATTATTTATTATATATTTATGTGTTACATAATTGATGTATTTTGAATCTTCAAAATAATCACTAATAAAAAATAATTTCATCTTAAACTTTGAATATGATAAATATCTTTAATAAAAATGACACATATTATTTTGAAACGAGAGAGATTTTTATTTAGCAGTATTTATTTATTTATTGGAAGGTTACTGTCAAAAGTCAGAGTTGACTTCACATGTCTTTTTCTTAATTGAAAAGGAAAAGTAAATTTATTTGTATTTTGACTGGCAATCCTTTATCTTTGTGATTAATTAAAGTTGGCAAAAAGGCTATCCTTAGAGTGATTAAATCACATCATGATGGATGGGGAGATACCACTTATTAATTAATTATAATAATTATGCTAATGGATAGACATCGACTATGAGTAATAAACAAGTGATTTGTGATATAATTATATAATTTTGCATGAGGATAAAGTTGCTAAATCACTTGTTCCAAAAAAAATAATAGAGAAACACCTCATGATAGGATATTTCAATTACTCAAATTACCCAAAGTAAAAATAAACAAAAACATTGGATTTAGATTGGTCAAAATAAGTTATCCTGTTGTGATATATGAGGGGCAGAATATGTGTTTTTGGTTGAATTTGGATTCGTTTTCTGTATCTTCACAGTGGATTGTGATGTTATTTCGGATCCAAATACGAACGAAAATAACTTAATTATACAATTATTGACATCATTGCTTTTTCAATATTCGCTCGATCCAAGTACAATTAATCAACAAAACCTCCAATTATCAATGTATTCATAATCAATCCATAATAATTATACAAATCAAATTGATACTTATTAGTTTATACAAATAAGGACGAAGATAGCCAAGTATACAATTACAGATATCTCTTCTTCTTCGCTCGTTCAATTCAAATACAATTGAAAACAACTCTTCCACCAAAACACCAATTTATTATGAAAATTTAAAAAAATTGAAGTAAATAGAAATCAAACCATACAACCAATAAATCTTTAATCCAACATTGACGCCTAGCTAGAGAAAAAATCAGTGACCTGGAGATGGAAGATTGCTATGATAATCATGATTATTTACCCATCAATGAGGAGGAACAAACGTTTAAAGCAGCCAATGGAATTAAAACCATTATACTCTCCAAGGTTATGCAAATACTATTATTACTACTACACAAATGTTATATTGATACTAATGTTACCCGTTTGACTAGAATATTACAACTAGCTACTATAGGAGGAACTTAATTATTTGATAGTAATTAGTATATTGTCCTCCTAATGTTGGTTTTAAACTAAACACGGATGGCTCTTTTACAGGTAATTCTGATAAAATTGGCATAGGAAGAGAAATAAGAGATAAATATGAAAACAGGCTTGCACAATTCGAAGAAATATTAATAATCAGAACATCGGCATTTATATATATATACAGAACAAATTGAACTATATACAAAAAAAATTTCGACTACATAATCCATCTAAGGAACTATATAAATATTTTGATGTGCATTATATATATTGTAGAACGTGTAAATTCTGCAACCAATCATCAGGAATATCAACAGGAATGTCCTCAAATGTTCTATACATCTCTTCCTGAAATTCATCGCTTCTAATATCATCAACTCTGTGGCCTTCTTGTACTTCCAATGCTGTCTCTCTCCTCTCCATTGTAGTACTATTTTGAACATCATATTCGGAAGTTGTAGCCTCAACTGCATCTTGTTCATCACAAACCCTAACTTGATCTTCCGTTGTGGAGTAGTCGTTATTATGATTAGGTTCAAGCAACATAGGATCAATAATTCCCGCAACATCCCCATCTTGTGCCTCCATAACATGATCCACATTCTTCTCTTTATCCATCTTCTTCTTTATTCGACACACTACAAAATCTTCTTTAAGAATATGATTATTTTCCTTAAAGAAACTATCCGCGACATGATATTCTACCATCAACCAGGTTTTATTTTGGCCACACTCACTTGTTTCAAACTTGAAATTTCTCTTAAACCCTACAACAGGCCCCGTACGATTCCTCCTTATAAGATGTTCCCCGGTTTGCCCTTTCCACGTCCCTTTAGCACAAATTCGAGAAAACCTTTTATATTCAATCTT
>JAJONR010009169.1:0-22739 GCA_029582245.1 Solanum etuberosum
GAATGTTTCATTATCAGTACATTAATGTTGCATTCTCAGATTTTGCATGTCAGTATTTTGAGCTATCCAGTATTACAGAAATTCAGTCATAATGTGTTATTTACATAATCAGTTGGGAGTAGACTTAATACCGAGTTGGACTAGGGTTCTGCGTACCCGAATAGTCCCAGAACTACGTGCCCCGTAGGATGTAAGTCCCCTCTGTGGGCATCATTTTAGTGATCACGTCAGTCATACCTCTATACCTCTGGCAGGGTATATTGGGTCCTCTCGATGGGGCGTATACATAGGACTCCACATTTAGCTCATATGGTTTTATGTCGGTTATTAGTAGCTCCCTCACAGTCAGATTCTATTGCATTGACCATGTTATCAGTTACAGTCATATTTCAGTCTCAGCATGTTATAAACTTGGTCATTGTATTCAATGAGTTCATGTTCAGTATTTCCAGTATAGTATCATGCTTATCTTATCTCATTCCTCAGTTATATGCTTTGTTCAGTTATGTTTATATTTTTCAGCTTTACTCTATCCTGCATGCTCAGTACCTTTCAAGTACTGACGCATACTTTCCACTACATCTTCAAGTGATGTAGGTCCAGGTTCTTAGCTTCCAGATCACGCATAGATTGGTTCTCGGTCTTCAGCTCAGCAGTATCAGTGGTGAGTCCTCATTCTCTGAGGACGACAGACATGTTTCCTTTCGATTTTAGTCTTTAGTTTCATTTTTGCTAGATTTAGCTGAGGGAATGTCCCAGCACTTCTAGTCAGTTAGAGGCTTATTTCAGACATAGTTAGATTCAGCTTTAGTATTTGAGTTTGACTTTTCAGATGTTGTTAAACTCTCAGATTTTCTATATTCAGATAGTTTATGGGTATTCCCTCTCATTTCATGTTTTAGCTTCCGCATAGTACTTTCCTAATTCAATTTATTTAGTATGCTTATGTTATGCCAGCAGGATTAGCTTGGGGTCACTCGTGATCCTAGGTCCCGTGTCCACGTCTGGGGGTAGCCTCAGGGCGTGACAAACTTGGTATCAGAGCATTAGGTTTAACTGTCCTAGGATGTCTTAAAAGCCGCACTAAGTAGAGTCATTTTCATGGGTGTGAAGTGCACCACATCTAATGAGGGGGAAGCTACGAAGTGTTTTAGGAAAGCCTCACTTTCTTGATATTCTTATTGTGCATGGGTATGATCTCCTTTCTAATTCGTCATTATGTGTTTCAGATCATACCTCCTCGTAGAGCTAACGCAAGGAATGCTAACGCAGCTCCTCCAGTCCCAAATCAGGAAGTTTCAAATGCAGAGTTTCAGAATGCTATCCAACTTTTGGCTCAGAGTGTGACAAACCAGAACAATCAGCAGGTTCCAGCTCCTGCAAATGCTAATGTTGGGTCAGCTACAGCTAGAGTTTGTGATTTTGTTAGGATGAATCTTCATGAGTTCTTAGGATCACAGATTGGTGAGTATCCCCAAAATTTCATCGACGAGGTCAAGAAGATCTTTGAAGTGATGCAGGTAACTGGTAATGATAGGGTTGAGTTGGCATCCTATCAGTTTAAGGATGTAGCTCATATCTGATATACTCAATGGAAAGAGAATAGGGGTACAGATGCAGCTCCTATCACTTGGGAATGCTTTAGTGAGACTTTTCTGGACAGGTTCTTCCCAAGAGAGTTGAGGGAGGCAAGAGCTCAGGAGTTTATGAATTTGAGGCAAGGTAACATGACAGTTCAAGAGTATGGACTCAAGTTCACCCAACTCTCCAGGTATGCTCATCACGTGGTTGCTGACTCCAGGGATCAAATGAACAAGTTTTTGTATGGAATGTCAGACTTAGTGAAAACAGAGTGAATAAATGCTATGTTGCTGGAAAATATGAACATCTCTAGGCTCATGACTCATGCTCAGCAGGTTGAGGGAGATAAGCTTAGGGAACAGGCTAAGGAGAACAAGAAGTCTAGGACAGGCAGCTATGAGTATTTTCAACAGAAATCGGGTGGTGGAAATCGCTCTCAGTTCCAGCAGAAATCTTCAACCCCAGCACCTTCATCAGCTAGTGTTCCATCCTCCAGGTTCCGACAGGATCAGAAAGGTAGGGGATCAGGCTCTAAGTCTCAGGGGAGTGTTTCAGGTACAAGAACCTACCCAACTTGTCCCAAGTGTGGTAAGAACCATCCGGGCGAGTGTCTTGCAGGAAAGGAAGGATGTTTTGGGTGTGGTCAGACTGGTCACATGTGGAGAGATTGTCCTTCTTCTAAACAGGGTCAAGGAGGTAATAATTGTACAGATCAGTCCACAACTTCAGCAGCACCAGCAGGTCGCCTGACTCAGCAGGGTAACTCATCTGGTACAGGTGGCGGTCAGCGCCAAAACAGGTTGTATGCTCTTCAGGCTCGCCAGGATCAGGAAGATTCTCCTGATGTGGTCATATCGAATAGCTAGCATGAAGTTTTAAGGTTTAAGTTGCTAAAATTTGTTGCGTCAATACTTGAAGCCATGTGGTGTCTATATGATGGCCAAGTCCAAGTGTGAATGAAAACATGCTTAGTGTGGATTGATCAAAGATTGCTGAAAATAAGTAATAGAAGCATAAATGCTATTGTTAGGTAGTCTAGGTCTAGGGAGTAGGATGGTGAATCGTTCCAGGATGATCAAAGCTCTAAGTGTGGGGTCGTGATCTTGGGCGTATTTATATGCCTAGGAACCAAATAATACCCATGCTTTAGCCAGGTTTGAGGACAAATTCGTGAGTTGGTGATAGTGTCAAGTCATGATTATTGCATTATGATTAACCAATATGATTACTGCTTGCAAATTAGGAAACAAGGAGGAAACGAGCACAAAAGTGGATGTATGGGCAGTGAAGATTGGGTCCTAGCACAAAAGCACAAACAATAAAGTGTCAGAAGAAGACAAAGGCAAAGTGAAAACAAATCCCGTGCTCCGTATCCTCTCTGCGGAGAGGGAATTATTTATTTTCACAATGATGATATCGAGGTAGAGGACTGCTATCCTCTCCATGTCGTGGATAGGAGGAGTTCACTTAAATTTGAAATTACTAGGCGTGTGCGCGTCGTGGACTTAAGTGTAGATTTTATGCCGACTCTCCTAATTATAAATAGACTTAAATTTTATTATTGTAAATATTTTTTTTCTGGTTTTTGGAGAACAACGACTTTTGGAGTTATTTCATCTATTCTTAGGGTTCATTCCTAAACTTTACTTCATTCGATTTCTCTTATGCTTATTGAAAATTTCAAGAGTGAGAGTCGTATTATAAGTGGTTAAGTTCCCTAGTTCTAGGGTTGTGGTTACGGGATGATTGTATTTTATTGACTTTGATGGATTGATTTTGGTTATCGTATGAATTTCTCTTTTGTTCTTAATTTAATATTTCATGACTGGCGACCATTGAAATAAATGTATTGTCCCAATTGAACTCGGGGGAGGAATAAGAGGATAGAACGTTGGATAAAAGGAGCATGATCTTCTCTAGATTTAGGGTTAATTTGTATCTAGGATAGGGATATACCTAGAAACCTTGCTTGGTTAATAGAAAGGATGAAAACGTAATGATTGGTAATTGGTTTAGTCTATCCCCGCTAAACGATGTAGTTAGGCTGCCAATTACGATAGGCGAATAAAGGTCGGGAGACCATGATCATACATTTAATCCTGTAATAACTGATCCGATAACTAGTTGACATCCATTAAAGAAGATAATATGCATTAATCCATAGTAGGCTGCAGCCCTGGAATTCCCCAAGTCATTTTTTTAACTCCAAGTTGAAATTGAATCGTATTAGTTTACTTCAGTATTTAGAAGATTGATCATTTAACATAATACATCACTTTTTTTAAAAACACTATTTGAAGAAATAAATACAATCTAATTGTAAGTCTCTATGGGTACGATACCCAGCTCTTAAAAAGAGCTAATATATTACTTACACGACCACGTACACTTGCATGTGTGTTTGGGTGCAAATTCATCTTTGCCCTAGGATCGACAACCACAGTAGGAGCATACCTAGCCAATTGGGTGAATTTCAAGGCATACTCCTTCATACTCATATTTCCTTGACGAAGGTTAATGAATTCAAGTACCTTTGCTTCCCTCATCTCTAGGGGAAAGAACTTATCAAGGAAAGCAACCTTAAACTTCTCTCAATCAAGAGGACTCGCATCAACTGCCCTCTCTTCCTTCCATTGGTTGAACCAAACATAAGAAACACCCTTAAGTTGATAAGTGGCCAATTCCTTCTTTTCCACTGGCATCACTCCCATGATCATCAAAACCTTGTACACCTTATCAATGAACTCTTGATGGTCTTCCTCAACCTTGGAACCATGAAACTCCGGGGGATTCATTCTCATAAAGTCCCTTAATCTAGTTGCCGCCATACCCACAATTGGGTTAAGGGAGACCACATCCTTCTTATAGTCTTGAGTCGTCATGGCTTGGGCCAACAATTGTAAAGCAGCTCGAAACTCCGCATTAGTCACTTGTTCGGCCAAAGGGTCGGCCGGAACTTGGGGAGCATGAGAAGCATCTCGTTCCACATTCTCATTCACATTCCTCCTAATGTATGCTCTTTGAGGGGCAATATCTCGAAAAACATTGGAAAAGGATTAGGAGAGAGACATACAGTGTTAAAATCTATTGCACGACTTTAGAGTGATGAAAGAAGTGGAATTTCCTAATCGACTTATAGCTTCCTTTTCATAAATGTGGCGCGCTTCACACTCATAAATAAGACTCTACTCGACGTGGCTTATGAGACATCATAGGACCTTTCTAAACTTTGTGCTCTGAATACCAAGTTTGTCACGATCCAAAGTATACCTAAGTGTGACATGGAGTATAGGATCTCGATAGGCCCTACACAAGCCACATACCATACATCAAATAAGATAATAGAAATAATGAATTGAAAAGATAGTATTTTATATATTAAAGAGCTTTGACAAAGCAAAAGTCTATCATAAGTCTCAATAGCCATCTAATACATCATAAGGAAAGTGATTAGGACGTAACCCATAAATCACATACAAAGTATGAAAATGGAAATGACATAAAGCTATAAAAATGTCTCCGTCCTCAGATCATGAGGACTCATCAATCTTCAAAGTCAATGAAACCAACTAGCCATGAGTATGGGAGATAGGAGCATCGCACCCTACATTAGTGAAACAATGTAGGCACAAGTATGCATTAATACATGAAATGTACTAAGTATGGGGCAATATGCATAAAATAGGCATGATAACATGAATGACTTAAAACATGTAGGCATGATCATTCTTTGAACATTTAAAGACTTAAAGAAGAAATGACATGTAAATCATGAAATATGGTCAAATACATTATCATAAAGGACATAAGAAAAACTTTAAAGAAACATAGTCATTTTATGGGATATTAGCTTTAACTGACAATAAGACCATGAGAGCTATATCATAAAATTCGGTATATCCCTCATACCGAAAGAAGGGAAATCTACTTGCCAAGGTAGAATCCGTACATATCATCTTTTGCTAAAGTGGATCCACGAGCTAGGTCATAAGAGACAATCCTATGGGGGCACGTAGTTTGGGACCAAAAGTTGTTACTAGAGACAACCATATTTGAGCCTCCACCTCAAAATCCTCTCGGTGCTTAAGCTAAATCCTAATGGAATAGATAAAAGTCAATATCAATATAACATAGGAAGGTCAATGATCAATACTAATCCACATCTTTCAAGATCAAAACATAGAATAACTCTTTTAACATAATTCAACATAGATGAGAAAACTTTTCACCAATGTGAATTCATAAGTGAGAAATACCTTTCACAATCATGATCATAATTGCATGTGAGAAAACCTTCCACAATAACATTGATACTTTCCTTTAAAATAATCCCCAAACCATTTACGATAATTTCATAAAAACATGCATATCTTCATAAATTCATAGTTCATAGGTTCATCAGTTCATCATAGGTTCATAGTTAAAAATTATAATTTAGGCATGGGTTAACATAATTTTAACTAAATATCATGTATTAACATTGAATCGTGCATTAGAAGACTTAATTAATAATAATCAATCACAGTTGAATGAAAACCTTAAAGATTGAATTGAAACCCTAACTTAAACAGTTGAATTTGAGCTTGAGAAATTGGAAGCTTTGGGGACCCCATGGAGGAATGGACTCCATGGGTGAATACCCACATACCTTGATGCTTGAAGCCCAAAAATAATGGAGCATTGATGAACTTGAATTAACCCTAGCTTCTTCTCCTTCCTTAGTCTTGAGAGAATTTAGAGAGGATAAATTTGGTTAGGTTTTGGGAAACTGGGAGAATCGAATTGAAGTGGGTAATTTTAGGACCTAAAATTTTTATATAGGACTTAGGGTAAAAGACAAAACGACATAGTTTTGATTTAAAACAATTAGGAAAAAGACTCAAAATCTCCTTAAAATAATTGTCAAAACCCTTATATGGTTTGGACCTATGGTCTGTAGAACTTCCTACGGGTCGTACTGGTCAACCGTAGAAAAGTTCAAAAACCTTAATTTTGGATCAACTTTCGACGGACCCTGTCTACGACTCGTAGGCCTTCCTAAGGTCCGTAGACACCAACCGTATAAACCAACTTGACCCTCAAAATTTCACCAAGTCTAGGACCCACTTACGAGACCTACCTACGACTCGTACATAGAATGATGGGTCGTCCTGGTGAACCGTAAAAGGGGTACTGGACTTGATTTTAGAAAAAAAAAAATTTCCTCTTCCTATGGTTTTCATATACGGTCCGTAGAAGCTTCTAGTGTCCGTAGATAGGATTCATAGACACAGCCTGCAACCCAAAAACTCATTTTCTTTCTTTCCAAGTTCCAAGGTGTTACATTTCTATACCCCAAAGTTCATGACTTTTTAATTTTCTATGTTTTCCTATTCTTGTTTCTTGAGATTTATTATCAGAATTATGATATTTCATATCATTAATGATCTTTGATTCATGGTTCATGCTTATTATGTCACATGGACCCCTTTTAGTCAAAGTTATTTAAAAACATTGTTATATTAGTTCTTAAGAAAGAAGTAAGTCCAAGATTTTCAAGAAGTATTTCAAGAAATATTCTTATTTCAAACTTCAAGTGCATTATTTCAAGAAAGAGTCAAGAAAGAAATAAATTATGTTTTAGAAAGAGATATCAGCATATGAATTTAGAAAAAAAATTGAGCTTATATTTCCACTTTATTCAAACGGACAGAAAATTTATCTAATTATGAATATATATCAGTATTTTTATAGCTAGTCTATTAAGTATATGATTCATAATTAGTATGACAATCACATATGCCAATAAAGCTTAAGCAGTATGGCATTTAGATGTCATTAATGTTTAAGCAGTATGACATTTAGATATGCCATTAATGTTTATGGAGTATGACATTCCAATTTGTCATCAATGATCAGATCTTTGTATGTTTCAGATAGTTGTGAGCTTAATCTCACCAACAGTAAAATTTAACAGATTTGAGCAAAGACTCATAATATATTTTTCAGTTACAATTTTTATGATATATTATGAGCATATATAGACTATTTTGGGAAGATTATTTAGCACCAAGGGGACGTAGGTTTAGAAAATCTTAGTCTCATAACTACGTGTCATCTATTTGAGTATAGAGCTTTGTCGGTCAACTCCTTTAGCTCTTTGAGGCTCAGTTAGTGGATCCACATCAGATAGATAGGTTCTATACCCTTGCAAGGTATAGGGCAGCTCTCCCAATTGGGTTAGCTATTGGATATCATGAGCTCATGTGATGTATGTCTGTGGTAAGAAACTTCCCAAGAAAAGTAAAGTTCTATTATTTTTAGTATTTGGTATGATTGCATATAATCACTTTTAAGGTTTTGTTTTTAAAGAACACGTGCATGTTTTACTATTCATTTGACTTTGTTTTAGTCTATCTTCAGAGTTCTTCATTTAGCTCAGTATATTCAGTTTTAGTCAATTATCTCATTCAACTATTTTACATACCGTACATTTCATGTACTGACGTCATTCGACGTTGCATCATTTTATGATGCAGATTTAGGTATTCAGGATCCTAGTTAGGGAAATCATAACTTCCAGCTAGGTAATGAGTTCTCTTTATTCGAGGACACAAGTCAGCTTGTAGTTTCAATATTTTATTTCTATTCATATGTATTGATTCAGGGATGCATGGGGTCATGTCCCGACTACCAATAGTCATATTAGTACAGGCTTCATAGACAGTCAGTTAGAGTTATTGTATTTAGTTTACTTAGTCCCAGCTTATTTTATAATCCACTCAATCATTTTAGCTCTTAAGCATGTTTATATTTAGTTGCTCATGACGTATGTCAGTATCAAGAGTTAGTTTGGGGTCATTTGTGACTCTAAGAACCGTGTTACGACTAGGGAGTAGTCTTGGATCATGACAAAAATAATAAACTTCTAACATTTCATGATGGATTCAGCGGAAAGGATGAAGTGTGACTTTAAGAGGAGTTAAATTTAAATGTGAATATAATATTGTATGCATATGTTAATTATTGTTTTTTTTAATTTTGTGATATTTTATGTAAAGCTAATTCAGGTCGACCTATGATGCCTATTGAGTACTTGTGATGTATAGATAGTACTCTTGCTACACCTTTTGTTGGTATGAGTTATTTCAGGTTGTTTCAAGCGTGGGATGATGGTTATCATCATAAGCTTATACCTGCTTCGTCCTCAAGTAAAAGTTGTGTCGATCTTTTATATCATTTCATTTATTTCATGTCCTTACTCTATTAGAAGTTCTTGTACCTGTCTAGACTAGGTCCTTGGGAATTGTTAAAGATTTTGTAAAGTTGAATAGATTTCTTGTGTTGTTTTTTTGTTAACCCAAATATAACTATTAAAAGAATTTTCTTGTTAAAATGGGAATGAGTGATAAGGGTTCGCCGATCTAGTTAAAATAGAGTGGGTGCTCGCACGATCCCATAATTTAAATCACGACAATCATATCAACTTAAAATCTATGACTCAATTGACTATAATATATGTGGATCAATAGTCTATCATATCAATTTTTTTATGTGGTTGAATAGACTACCATGGCTTTAATATCCTTTTGTAAAACGTAACCCAAGTATGACAACTTTTAGAAACATCAAATAAACCTTTTTAGGTAAAAGCATAAACCTGCTCCATGCATAGACATTTAAACATCATCAGAGACTTTGTAAGACTTATTGAGCTTGAAACATTTAGAATGAACATATGACACAAAGGGCAAATGACTCTGTGAGTAGCTATCATTAAGACTAAAGGTAATTCAATCATATAAATTTTACGATAATTGGTGTATCATAGATAGTGATTCACATTAACTCATCAAAAGAAGATCAAAGATAAAGAAACATATCATATATGATATGATACTCACTTAGGAATTCTTGAATTGGAAAGTTTAGCTATACATACATAAATTACAATATTTAATGTGCTACAAAGATCAATATACTCTTTTTTACGACTTTAATTTATAACAATCATAGTGATAGGAGCTCAGGTTAGCAACCAAACACTATTTAAGGTATTTCGACAATTTATCAAACACTTGGTGAGCTAAATGCTTCAAGGTCCTTTCACAATGGTGTTTCACTAGACCCACCTTTACTTTTTATATGTCACCTTAATCTTAACCAAAAAGGTCAAGAAAGGTGCTATCATTTATGCATTTATATTAATGAACACTCAATTGATTTACTAGTTGTACTTTGAGCAACGCAAATTTTATACTTTTTCAAACACATTTAGAAAAACACTCAAAACTTTGTGTACAAATTTTGAATTTATGAACGGTTTGATTAGTTGGAAACTACACTCAACGACATTTTATTTGATATGTAATTCACCACCAAACACTTGACATCTGAGGAGATATACTTGTTTAAAAGTTAGACCTTATGTGAGCTCATTTGAAATAATTGTCAGCTTTCAACTCGACTTTTTGTCAAAGCTCTCTATGTGGGTTGTTTTGAAATTACACGAATCTAACTAATACAACTCAAGAACAATAAAGACATAACAAACTGTATGTCCGGATACGACCCATATGTGGCTTCCACATCCTAATTCAGTAGCTAGGTTTTTCATTGATTTAGGGTTCTAACATATAGGTACTACATGCAGACCATTTGTCGAACATGTCAAATATATGATATTACATTACATATACATGCAAATTTACATAAGCTAACATTCCACTTCAACTAATATATAAAGATTTGAGGATTCATATAACCTAACAAACTGCATCACTTCATAAAAATGTGGTAACAAATAGCACATAAGAAATCATAATAAACATCTATCATCTTCATCAATTTCTCTTATAACTATGAAATCTTTCAATCTTAACTGCATCCAATGACGTATTGTTTGATCAATTAGATTAGCTCTTTGCACTACATTATTAAGAGAATAGCATAGGCGGATTTTGGGATTTTTAACATTATTGGTTCGTGATTAATTCCCCATAACATTTGTGATGAGAAATGACAATGTAATTACAATACTACCAACATTTGTTAAACTGACTAATGTGGGTATCGAGCCAAATGAGACATGATGGAGATCCTTGTTTCTTCTTTCTCCAATTCACCATCAAGTCTATTCATCAATGAGAAATCATTAAAATGCACCTTCTCTTACTTCCTAGTCCTAAAATGAAATTGAAGCTAATACACACCATGACACCATCGAGCTCTAAACAATTGCCTTCTTTCGTTCAGAAACAGGAACCTCAATGTTAAACTAGTCCTCGCAATTCATTGTGCTTGTCATACCACTGTCATGCCACTTCAAAAATCCTTCCTCCAGAGCCTGTCGCATCCATGGGTGCCGGCAACATTGAATTGCTTCTGGAACTGTCAGCCAACTTCTTCTCCTAAGGCTCTGTTCAGGCCAGCACTCAAGCTCTTCCTTCACCAACAAAGCAAACATGGCAGCTCTACACAAACCTTCTGGACTGAACTCGTCCCGAAGTGTCTTGCTTTTAAAGAGGTAGTGTCCCAGAAAGTGCTTCAAAATAAAATGCATAAAATCTTATCAATACAGGAAAAAACAATGAAATAAAACAAATAAAAGCATTTGCATGAAAAAAGAAAAGAGGAGAAAAAATTTGGTGAAATTGGTGTGTAAACAAACAAGAAGGTTCCTTATTAGGATAGTAGTTACGAACTCAATCTAAAGGAAAATTTCCTAATTCTTGGTACTGCAATTATATGCACAAACAGAGATGCATAATATTCATAATCTTAATGAATATCTTTCTTTTTAAAAACCGATGGTGCAGCCCAACTTTTGCACACCTTGACTAATTCTACTTGCTACCTCTCACTAGTGTAGATACTGGATGAACCTAGAAGTAACTTTTATGATTCCACCAATCCCAGGTTTGAGACTTCAAACTTTCTGCTATATTTAAGTCATGAAGGGAAAAGAAGAAGAAGAAAATGAAGAGGAGAGAACATAGCTCCACCTAACATCATATTTAACATGAGACAAAAGAAACGGGATATTTTATCATCAGAGTCATGTTATAAAAGATCTCTCATAAAAAAAATTAATCAACACAAAATTTCAACTATCAAAGGAAATAGTAACAAACTTAAAAGCAAAACTCAAGGGTAAAGTAAAACACTTATCTGTAGTGTAACAGGACTAATTATTTAATGAAATAACTTTCAAATCTAGTAATTTGGAATGAATTTCAGTTTCAAAATGTAACTAATATATGGCATTATATTGATGTCGCCCATCTAGTTCTATTCTTTTGTTACAGGTTATTTCATGTAGTTTGGCAGAGAGAAACGTTAGAAGTTTGACTGTCTTATCAAGAAAACCTATAGACATTTATTAGAAGCTAGAAAGCATTAAAAAAAATTAAATAGAAGTAAAGAAATGACTGGTGAACACAGCAAATAGTTTGGAGGCTAAAGTAGATGGTTCTAGGTTGAGGAGATTTCAACAGAAACGTTTTCCATCTGATAGCAATGCTAACTAGAGGAGGAACTTTGTGAAAGTAATACAGGTGGAGGGGTCAGAATATGAAAGTGAAGTGGAAATTGGGGGAAGCTATTGAGGGACTTGACACACAGTTTTGTAACAAGGATCTGGAATGAAGACCAACTTTAGATTGGAAGGAATTTTAGAAACGGATGGGGCAAGATGAGGCTGTGGTTGGAGAGAGACTTCCTGGAGCAGGAATATTGTAGGTGTGATAGACTCCTGCCCAGATGGATTCACAATGGCATTTTTCCACAGAAACACATTCAAGGAAGAATTTCAAGTGCATCTTAAAACGCACACCACCAGGAAATTTGAAAAGAGTATAAATGTATCCTGTGTAATGTTGATACCAAAGAAGAAACGCACAGTAAATATGAAGGACCTTTATTTTTATTTTTTGACAAGTTAAAAATCAAGGACTTTAGACCTACTATGCCTTTTGGGGAGCATCTTCAAAAGAAAGAGTGGTTTGAGAAAATTAAAGAGTAAATAAATCCAATAGGAAAGTAATCATTGACAAATATAAAGTTCAAAGGAGAGAATGAAGGACAGACCACATAAAGCAACCATGTTGAGTAGCATTATGGAGGAGCATAATGAAGGGGTGAGAGGATTTCAACAAAAATGTGAAGTTCAATATAAGAAATAGAAACAAAATTAGCTTCTGAAACTGAAAGCACAGTTGGTATGGGGATGCTCCCTTATGTATATCATTCCCATCCATCTTAACAACTCAAACTAGAAGATAGTTGTAGTTTCCGAGGTTTACAAAGTCAGGGAGAGGTGATCTTTCTTATAGGACTAGAGTTCAGGTGAAACTTGCAAGATTAGAAGATGAATGAACTTTTTAAAATGATGGATATCCTGTACAAGAAAAAGATGCGCATATAACAAGTTACCAGTTGCAAAAAAAAAAAAAAAGATGCACATATAGGGCCTCTTGAAAGGGATTTTCACAATCAAGCCCTTCAACATAGGCTATTGTTGAGAGTGAATAAGGAACTTCCTTGCGAGTCAGTTTGGATACCTAGAGACCTAGGGAAGTGTCTTTCTTTGTGAGCAGCATATGAAGTCATTCTAACAGCTGAGAATAACGAATAGAAAGCCAACTCTCATTTGCTGGTGGTTTACATGAAGAAAACAAGGGAGTATGTTCATGACTCATTCATATACTTCTTAATCGCCCAATTGCATACAAGCCGTGGTGATATGGAATGCCTTGGGGATTGAATCAATGATGTAACACATTTAGCGCCCATTCCGACACTATGGATGTAAAGGAATAGGAGAGGATCTGAAAGAACTGAAAACTCTTTTATAGATACTAGTCTATCGTACGCGTGTTGCGTGTGTATCCCATATCAATATAATCCATATAATTTAATTATTTACATAAATATTATTAGCAATATGTTTGGGTTAAAAAAATAAAATTAAAAAATATAAGATCTTCAAAATAATGAATGTCAATCATATTTAATTAATTTAAAAAATAAATATAGAAAATATGTTCCACAAAAGTAGAGCAATTTGTTGACTTGTATTCACACGGGTCGTAGTAGTATTTCACCCATTCTATATATGATCTTTGTACCTTTTTAATAAATTTGAAAATGCTGGTTAAAATGTCACAGCCTTCACAATTCTAAGAAGATGGACCTATAATTTTAACATGAGGAATATTACAACTACAACAACATGGAATGATAAATGTAAACTTTACCGGTTGTAGCTACAATAAAACAACAAGAACATTCCAGAACTATGCTATAAGATGTTATATATCTTACCCAGAGGGTAATAATCTAATTGTACAGTAACTAAAGAAACTAGGAAAACATGTAGAAAGTTGACACTTGGAATTATTTTCAAGTATCGGAAATTGCATAAAAATTTATATTATTTTTAAATTTTTTTGATAAAGAGGGGTATTTCATTCACAAAAAGGCATCAACAAGATGCATATTTACAACTTACAATGAAAGAAAATTGACAAAAGAAACTGAGATAAAGAAAAAGGAAGTTCCTTTACAGTTGGTCAATATAAGACAAGGGAACCAATAAACTCCATAAATTGTTCGGTGCTAGATAAATTGGCCAATTTAGTGAACCAATAAACTCCATAAATTGTTCGGTGCTAGATAAATTAGCCAATTTAGTCAAGCAAAAAAGAAAGACTAGGCATCTGGTTCTGAGAGAGTGATTTGGAGCTGAGGTTGCATCAAAACACCTCCTATTCCCCTCATTCCAACTACTCCAAAAGATAGCAACAGTAATCATTAGCGAGATCCTTTTGATGGTTTCATCAATTCTCCACATGCTCCAGTTCGTATGTGCCTCTTTTATGGTATGTGGCATGACCCATTTCAACCCAAAAATGCAAAAGAACATGTTCCAAAGATTAGTAGCCACCTTGCAGTGCAAAAAATAGATGATTCACAGTTTCCAACTTATCCAAACATAGGTAGCATCTCTTCACTAACTGGAGACCTTTCCTTTTGAGATTGTCTTGTGTCAACCTAGCTTCATGGAGAGCAATCCAGTTAAAGCAAATAATCTTAGGAGGTAACTTTAATTTCCAGGGCTAATTGTCAACTACTTGGTCTTGTGTACCAGTCTTCCTGTAGCATTCTTTCACTGTGAAAGTGCCCTTCCTCCCCAACACATATTATCTACCGTGGTCACATCAATATTATATCTTTCCATATCTGCTAGCAATTCCATCAGTTGGTCCATCTCCCATTTTTGAACTGCCCTTCTGAATAGAATATCCCAATTGTTTCCATTTCTATTATGCGCTATGGTGGAATTCTTATTCACATCAATCTGATACATATAAGGGAACTTCTCCATGGGGGGTAGTACCATTGAGCCATTTGTCCTTCCAGAATCTAATGTGAGCTCCTTTACCAGGTATATAATAGGTGCACTGGAAGAAATCACTCCCTAACTTGGTAATGAATCTCCAAGGGGCCACTCCATAAGGAGCATTAGAAATTTTTGTGCTCCAGTGATCACTTTCACCATGCTTGTTCTTAACCACCTCCTTCCATAGGCTTGGTTCACCAGTACCATACCTCCAAAGTCATTTCATTAAAAAACTCTTGTTGTGTGACGCCAAATCTCTAATCTCCCAGACCTCCTTTGCATTTAGGTAGTGTGACTCTATCCCATTCAATCAAGTGAAATCTCTGAGTGTTGATGTTCCCCTCCTAGAGAAAGTCCCTCCTGATTTTGTCTAGTTGCTTTAGAACCTTTCTAGGAATAGGAAGCAAAGACATCTAATAAGTTGGCAGGCTATCAAGAACGATATTGATAAGAGTAGGTCTTCCACCCATATATAGATACTGCAATTGCCAGGAAGCTAGTCTCTTCAAATTTCTCAATAATACCATTCCACACCTCACAATTCTTGTACTCTGCGCCGAAAGGTAGGCCTAGGTAAGAGGTAGGAAGAACCCCAATGCTACAACCCAAAAATACTTGCAAGGTCCTCTATGTTTAGTACATTATTGACAGGGTAAATAATACTTTTCAGCACATTGACATGTAGTCCTGCTAGAGGCTCAAACAGAGAGAGTGTTAGGTTTAGGTACCTAACTTGCGACTCTTCTGCCTCACAAAATATCAGTGAGTCATCAGCATACAATAGATGTGAAATGATGACTGAGTTTCTCAGCAACTGACCCTACTATGAACCCCTGAATCCACTGTAAATCCCTGGACTTCTCCATCATCTTGCTTAAACCCTCCGTCGCTAATATGAACAAGAAAGGGGATAGAGGGTCCCCTTGCCTGATCCCTCTCTGAGAAGAGAAGAATCCAACTGGTTCCCTGTTCACCAACACTGAGTATTTGACAGTTTTAATGCTGAATCTTATCCATCTGATCCATTTTTCACCAAACCCCATCTTCCTCAAATTAGAGATGAGAAAGACCAATTTAGCTTGTCAAAAACCTTTTTTCTATATCAAGCTTCAACAATAGGGGTCCCAGATTTAATCCTCCAAACTAGAGCTTCATTAGCTATGAGTACTACATCAGTGATCTATCTTTGCTTAATGAAAGCATTCTGAAAGTTGGAGACTAGCTTGCCAATAAATTTCTTCAATCTTTCTGCTAGTAGCTTGGCACAATCTTATATACACTCCCAATAAGACTGATTGGCCTGTAGTCTCTAAGTTCTATTGCACCCTTCTATTTTGGAATCAAAGCAATGAAAGTGCTATTGCATGATCTCACCATTTAACATTTCTGATGGAAATGATTGAGAGTCCCCATTACCTATGCCTTTAAGAAATCCCAGGATCTCTGAAAAAATGCCATGGTGAACCCATCTGGACAGAAGCCTTGTCTGTTGCACAAGACAATAACACAGTTTGGACTTCCTCTTCCTCAAAGGCTCTCTCAAGTGACAGCTTGTCTTCCTCTGATAGTCTAGATAATCCTTCAAAGTTGGATGTGGATCTCCACTCCTCATCCTCAGAGTAAAGGTTTTGATAGAAGAGTAAATCTCTTCTTTTATCTTGGCTTTGTCCTCTATGTATCCACCATCCTCTCTAAGCTTATCAATGTTGTTGAATCTTCTATAGGAATTGGATATAGATGGAAAGTATTTTGTGTTCGTATCCGCATCTTTCAACCATTTGCATCTCGATTTTTGTTTCCAGGAAATTTCTTCAAAATTTCTTCAGCTTTAGCAAGTGCCTCTAATTCAACTTTCAGATTCAATAATCTTTGTTTCTCTTCCACAGTAAGGACTCTCCCTTCACTGGAGTGATCTAGAGCTGCCAGATCCTCTAGTGCTTTGGTTCTTCGTGTATCCAGCTTGCCAAAAACTTCTTTATTCCACTTAGATATTTATAAGCAGTGAAAAAATAACAACCACATCTAACACCTTTCTAAGAATAGATGCATCCCTTAAAAATGTATGACACCTTTTACTAATAATAGCTTTTAGTTTTTTATTTATTTATTTATTTATTCATTTATTATTATTATTATTATTATTATTATTATTATTATTATTATTATTATTATTATTAAATGTAAAAATAGGTCAATTAGAAGGGAATTTTTAGTAATTCAACTTTAACTTTTGAGGTTCCCACTTTTATAACAATATAGATAGATAGATAGATTAGTGAACGTTCTTTTACTTGTATACTTTTGGGACACTTCAAGTCCAACTACTTTAGATGGCTGGATGTCGTAGAAAATCACATTTTGTATAGAATTATCTACTTTCTTTTATACACCTGATATGTGGTGTAGGTTCCCATTATATCAATAAAAAATACATTTTATGTAGAAAGATAGGGAACAACCTCTCTACCTCCAAGATAGGAATAAGGTCTGCATACACTCTACTCTCCCCAGACCCCACTTTGTGGGATTACACTGACTATGTTTTTGTTGTAAAAAGAAGACATGAAGACCATTTTGATAAATGAATTTATAAGAACTAAATTCCAGAAAAGGGTCTAAAACTTCTGCATTGTAAATAGTCACTGAATTCAATGTATGGTGCTTGCTCGAATGGTACAAAATTAAACAAGCACTAAGCAATCACATAAGCCACAGAAACATACACCAAGTTCCAGTAGGAAAGTCTAACTTGTGTATCAAATCTAAAAGTAAAACAAAGCAGATACTTAAAGAGACTTACCACTATATCCCCTCGAACTCCAGCTTCCTCTATGGCTTCACGGATAGCTGCCTCCTTGACTGTTTCATCATTTTCCCAACCACCCTATTTATACAAATATGCCAGAGATATCAATATGCAGCACCCATTAGGTACTCATCCTTGTGATCAAATGAACCAAAAGAGTTGAGTCAAACTTATTCAGCAATATCATCTGGCATCAGAAAGCCCAAAAGTAGACACCAGGAAGACGGGTTAAAATAAAAGAACAAGTACAACAACCAACATGTCGTGTGTGACACGCTTAAAAACAATAACTAAGAAAAACAAAAGTATGCACTCAATGTTGATCTTTGATCGAATGAAGTACTAATATGCTAAGTAGCTTGAACTCTTCACTTCCGGTGTCGCACCTGTGTAGACACGACATGAGTGTGGGTGTGGGATCCATAACCGATCTGGTCAACCAATTTTTGGGTACTTTGACCAAAATTGACAAAGAAATTCTGGACAGATTCAATGATTTATGTTATGAAAACAAAATTAAGGATGATAGAATACCTTGTATATAGGAATTTTTATGTCACTCCTTTTCCTTTAGACTCCTGAGATTCTCCTCTTGATTAATATTTTCTCCTCAAGTTTCCACATAATATCTCATAATTTGCGTTTTATAACTCTATTTTTAGATTTTTGAATTGTTTTTAGCCAAATCCCCACATATGTATCCATAACTGGATCTGAATCCCTGAATCTTAAAGTTTATGGGGGTGTTCAGATTGGCTTTTTTAAGTAGCTTATAAGCTGAAAGCTAAAAGTCATAAATTGGGAACACCCAACTTTTGGCTTTTGGCTTCTTTTGTTTTGGGTACTTTTTCAGCCTAAAAAGTGTTTTTAAGCACTTTTTGTGTTTCCCAAACACTTCCAAAAGTAAAAAATAGCTTAAAAGTCAAAAGCTACTTAATATAAGCCAATCAAAACATCAACTATATCATGAAGGATCCAAAAGCTAGAATATGTACTCGTACCAAACACCAGCACCGAGTCTGAGCAACTTAGCTAATATGTCATAAAATTTCATATGAAACATAAGGGAAATGCAACTTTTAGTGAGAGATGCTCTCCCCTCTCTCATACTTCTTCCAGTTGCCAGAATTTGATTTCCTCTTCTCTCTCCCTCTCTTCTCTCTTCTAGAATCTAGACATTAGCTTTTTTTTTCCTCTCTTCAGTTTTCTCTCTCATAGATTTCTGGTGATCACTTATTTGGTGGGCTCATTATCTAAAAATTGTATCTTTCTCTCCTCTATTTTAATGGATCACAGGTCTTTGCTTGTGATTGTCCTTGAAAATGTTATGGAGAAAGACTCTTGGGACGCACAAGCAGTAAAATGGAGGACAATATAGAACATCAAGTAGAAAGGAACAAGGTCTTATGGCACGATTACTATATCTTTGATTGTTCTTTATCTCTCCTCGGTTTGAGCCAACTGGATGATACGTGGTGTGGTATAACTGATTATTTAGTCAACAAGACGTACATAAATGGACATAGCTGAATGGATTGAAAGAAGACCAGGACTTGTTAGTCGAAATTTTATTAGCAATTCCCTCCTTTGGATATGTCAAGTCTTGTGTATTGCTTCCAATAGATGGGGCAACATATTGTAGCAGTTGGGGAAGAAGGGGAAACAGAGTAACATCCAGATTTTCCAGCATTTCAACGTACATGGGAGGTACCTATGCATTGTCACGCAGCTTGAAAAGGGAAGAAGGTCAATCATTGCGGTGGAATCCACTCTCAACAATGGATGGACTGATATTTGTTTGCCGGAAAAATATATATTATGCAATAATAGTTAAATTTGTTAAAATGGGATTAAAGGGAAGTGTACTATATCGATCAAACCTCTCTCTCTTTCGGCTAAATCGATAAAGCAAGAATGAACGAGAGTAATAATTATACGAAGAACAAGACAGAACAGGAGTAAAGATAAGGACAAGTAAGAATAACAAGAAATAAGTAGATCTTGAATTCTTTCTATTCTCAGATCTTTTCAATGGTGTTAGCTTACAAGTGAAGATGAGATTTCTCTCTCCCATGCAAGGGTTTACTTAAGGGGCAAAAAAACTAATGATGCTAGTATGAAAAAGGCTACTCTTTTTTGTTTTTGTTTTGATCAAGTAAACAATTGCATTGATACTAACAAGACCAACTTGGTCGTATACACAAGAGATACCAAAAAAGGAGAAACCTACAAGTATGACTCTCTCCAAAAGACACTCAATCCTCAATACAAAACAGGAACTACACCGAAAGAAAATAAGGGATCGGAGACTACTCCTCAATTTAGCAAAGCTCAGCTCCACCCCTTCAAAAACTGTACTATTTCTCCTTCCAAATGACCCACATTAAAGCAAGAGGAGTAACATTCCAAGACTTGTGTCTTCTTCTTCTAACTCCACTCTTCTAATTAAACACCAATTCCTTCACTGATCGTGGTTTTGCCCAAGAAACATCAAACCCTCTTAAGATATCCCACCATATCCTCATGGCTATCTTGCGATGTAGTAAAATATGATCCACGTCCTCACCTGCAGTCTTCAGGAGAGCGTGAAGTGGAAAAAAGTGACAAGGCCCTACTTCACTTAAAGCGAAGCGCAATTTTTGAAGAAAGACCAAAATAATCCTTCCACAACAACAATATATGTATAAGCAAATTCCAAATTAAATACTTATAAGTAGATGGCACAAAATCCTCCATAGTACTAGTAAAATCAATACTAAAACATAAACTTTAGCAATTCTTCCTTCACATGATCTGGGCAACTTTGACAAATGGTAACGTTTGGATTACCACCGATGAGATGATGCTTGTGACGATAAATCCCCGCTTTTGTGATCTTGTTACAATAAAGACATTAAATATAGGTCTTGTCATTATCACTAACTTTCTATGCATGCATTCAAGCCGGTTTCTCTTTTGATCTTGTTATGCCATTTACAATCTTTAAGAGCAAAAGAATAAAAATTCAGCTGCTTTAATTTTTTTAAAATCCACTGATAATGGACTATTTGGATAGAACTAAAATTCAACTACTCTAATTGGGGAAAAAAATCATTGGAACTGGACTATTTGAAAAAGAAAAAAAAAACTTTAATTAAAATTGAAACAAAGATAAGGAAGAAAAAGAACCCTAGTCCTAGTACAACAAAGCAGATAAAATAACTAAATAGAAAACTCCTAACAACAAAAAGCGCAAAACAAAAAAGAAAGAAAGAAAGAAACGAAAAAACAGAGGCTAGAGATCGCTGGAGAAGAAGGAAAAAAGAATCCTGCAGACCTGAACGTCAATGGGGAAGCAGAAGAAGGAAGCAGAAGAAGCTTACCTGAAAGTCACCGCTGGAGAAGACTGAAAACCCTATTTGAGAATTAAAATTAAAAGCCGTTGTCACTGACTTCATTTTATTCAAAATTAAACATTTTAAAAGGTTAAAAAAACTAAGTGATGCTTCACACTACACACTGCTTCAGCCATTGAAGCGCATGCTTCTCTTGAACTGCTTCGCTTCAGCACCTTGCACAGCTGCTCTGCTGCTTCAGGGCCGTTTCACTGCATAACGCGACAAAGCAGTCACTATCTTGAACACTGCTCACCTGCCTCCTTATATAGGAAACACCAACTTATGCAAACGACCTTTAATTTCCTAAGATTCTCTGATGTTAAAATCACCCCTCTTGTAGCTAACCACAAGAATAAGCACACCGTCGTTGGTAACTTGAGTATCCAGACTGAATCATACAGAAAACTATCCTCCGTCCTAGACAGAAGCTTCTCATAGAAGTACTTCAGAGAGAACACTTTGTATTCTCCCAACTTCCAACTCAAAGCATCAGGTCTGTTGACTGGCTCGCATTGGTTGTGAAGTAAAGAGAGTTATCTCTAAAGCTGTCACCTCTCAATCTTGGAAATTCCTACTTAACCTCAAACTCCATAAAGTCCCATCCCTTTGTGTCCTCCTAACTTGCCGAACAGGTAATTCCTTTTGGAAAGAGACCCTATACAAAATCGTGAAATCATCCCTTAGCACCAAACCTCCACACGATTAATGACTCCAAAATCGAACTCTACTCCCATCCCCAACCTTAAAAGCAATGTTGTCATTAAAGGCTTCTCACCCTCACCCTCACCCCTTCATTATGTTCCTCCACACACCACACCCGAAGGCATAGTAATCACATTTGTTCTCCATCCCCCTTTCATGACTCCATATTTATCTGCTATCACCTTTGTCCATAAAGCTTGTCACTCCACCGCAAATCTCCACAACCAATTACCCAAAAGGCTACCCTTAACAGTATTCAAGGGTGTGTTTGGTATGAAGGAAAACATTTTCCAGAAAATGTTTTCCAATTTTCTCATGTTTGGTTGGGTAAAATGTTTTGGAAAATGTTTTCCAAATCAACTCATTTACCTCAAATTTAAGGAAAATGACTTCCCTTCAAATATTAAGGAAAACATTTTCCAAAACTTTCCTCTAACTTCAAATTATAATTTTTTGTTGAAAAAATCAATTTTGTTTGTTGAAAAAATCAATTTTTTTTGTTGAAAAAATAAATATAAAGCTTATTTTAAAAAAATATTTTTCAACTTCAATTTTTTCATTTTTTTACCCCACCCTCACCCCGACCCCCCCCCCAGCTCCCTACCAGCCCCCTCCCGCCAGCCCCCCCACCAAAAAAAAGAATTTTAAAGTTTGTTTTTAAAAAATATTTTCAATTTCAAATTTTTATTTTTTTACCGCACTCTACCCCTACCCCTGACCCCCAAGCCCAACCCCCTCTCTCCCCCAAAAAAAATTTAAAGTTTTTTTTTGAAAAATATTTTCACCCCACCCCGCCCACTGACCCCCACCCACCCCCCCTCTCTCCCCCAAAAAAAATTTTAAGTTTTTTTTTTGAAAAATATTTTCAGTTTCAAATTTTTATTTTCACCCC
>JAJONR010009170.1:0-25617 GCA_029582245.1 Solanum etuberosum
TGTCTTGATATATACATGCTTTCAGTTTTTGTATAGAGATCATGGTGGCCTCGACGGCCCAATCAGGACTTTTGTGCTAGTTGGCTATTTCTTTATATGAACTCTTGGGAGTAGCTGTTTCTTTAATAGATCTGTTGACAGGGGCCTTGCCGGCTGAGGGATTAATTTTAAGCCGAGATATACTTGTTTGTTTTCTTGATTGCGTGTGGCTGCCATGCGCTAGTAGCAAATGGTTCAGCAGGGTCAGCTCGGACGTGAGTTTTGGCATTAAGAGCCAGTTGTGCCCCTTGAGTTTGGGGCGTGACATCCATGGATGAATTCTATCCATGGATGAAAAGCTGTCATACCTTAGCTATGAATCCCAACGAATTTGAGTAGAAAAACTTGCTCCTTCAACCCTAGCTTCCACTTTATTCTTCTTCTTCTTCCTTGAAGTTCTTAGAGAGAGAATTTTGGGGAAAAGTTGGTTTTGATTTGAGATTTTGAAATTATGAGGAAAATGACTTAATTTGGGGGTCTTAAATCATTATATAGTTAGTCTAATTTAGTGTAAAACAACGTCACTTAATACTAACTTAAAATGAAAAACCCCAAAGTTCCCCTAAGTGTAACTACCAAAAGGCAGTTTCAGGCCTCACCCACGAACCCACGGTCCGTGGATGGACTCACGTGGCGTGCTGGTGAACCGTGGGTTGTGGTTCTGGAACTTGTTTTCCAGGCCTTGACCTACGCCCCTGACCCACGAGGCGTGGGTGCCCTTCGTGGGTCACTGCCCAGGCAGCCTCTAAGTGCCTTCCTCAAGGACCCATGGTTGGTCCTTGGGGGTTTGTACCTTGACGTTCTAACACGAAACCCTATATTTTTAGGTACGGGGATGTACGTTTACGACTCTAACCCTCACGTTAAAAGCTAGTTTAGCCTACTAATTTCCGGTGTGTTACTATATCATAACATTATTTCATTCGAATATTATAACTTTCCATAAAACATTATTACATAGCACACATAGAAACATTCTACAACAAAGCAAATTAAACCCTAATTCCTAGAAAATGGCAAAACCTTCCTAGGAACATTTATTGGTACTCTTTTGCAAAAGAGTTTATTTGGACACGTAAAAAAGAAAATTAAAATGGGAAATTGACTAGTACTTACTCTAATTATTCTTGCATATTTTTATTTTATTGGATAGTTTGGTGCATAAACTTTCTCTATTAGCAGAGTTCTGAAATAGTTACGCCTAAAAGATGTAACGTAGATAGGCTACTCTGATTTAACTTGACGTGAATCAGGAATCCCCATCATTCCGTTAATACCCTCCATCAACTTCTCATAGTACAAACCATGAGGCTGAATCCCATCAAACTCATCAGGCATTTGGTCCCAATCTAGGGTTGGCTCCCACTCTGCCTCTTTGATTACCTTTGTGATTTTATCAAACACAATAGCACTTCCTTCTTTTGTTAAATGCATTCCATCCCTACACAAACAAAATTCAAAAACTCCACCATTTATTCATAAAAATTATTGTAAATTGATTGTTAAAAAGTAAGTATTTTAGGACAAAAAAAAGAAGAGAGAAGAAATATACTTGTAACACATGTAATTGTATGTCATAAGGCCGTTTGATCAAGCTTTTAAAATCTGTTTATTTTGAAAGTATTTTTTGAATTCTTTTTTAAAAAATAACAATTTATATTTGACTAATCAATTCGCGAAAAACTTTTGCTGGTTTGTGCTTGATCAAGGTTCCAAAAGTATTTCTTATAATAAAAAAAAAAACTATATTTCCAACTTCTAAAACACAATTTCTGCTACTACTCAAAATCACTTATATATTCTCATAAAAGTTTGATCAAACACGTTACTTTTAAACTTTCTAGTAACTTCATCAAAGTGACACTTATTTTACGACCGAAAAAATATGTATAGCAGAATTTTCATTACCAGAAGACTGTATCCAACCAATCAGAAGGTTCCTGGAGGGCTGACCAAAAATCAATATACTTCACACCTAATTCTTGGGCCAATCTGATACCAGCATCTGAGTATATGCAACCTCTCTCATTTGTTCTACCTAAATATTTCCTGATTTTTTGAAGCAGAGCGTCGAATGAGCGGGTTGAGTTAAAATTCAGCATGTTAAAATAGATTGAGTTAATAAATAAGCGGATTATAGACCTATTTAAAATAACTGTCTTTTCTTGATATGTCAAAAGTGAAGTAAAAGTAAAAATCTATAATTTAAAAATTATGAACAAATAGAAGTGAACAGAGAAATATTGAAGTTAATTACTTGTAATATTCAAAAATTTGTTTCTCGTTCACCGCAGGAGCGCTTAGCATAATTACACGAGTGTTTTGTGAAAGGCCCTGCAAATTTTTGTTAGAAAAAAAACAAATAATTAAGTTGACATCACATAAATTAATTAGCTTACAAATAATGATTTAAACTTAAAATGTTGTGTTTTTTTTACCTTGATATGAAGTATAATTTTTCTCATGTTTTCAACATATTCATCAATAGGGACATTAGGGCTATCAGGAATATCAGGATCTGTTGAATCATTTCCACCAAAATAAAGTATGACTAGAGAAGGCTGAATTTTATCATTCTGCAGGTGAATAAACCAAATTATAATTTCACATAAAAAAAGTTGAAGAAAAACAAATATCATAATAAATTATGGAACATCAACTAGTAAATAAGGTCTAAACTATTGGATTTAGTTCTAATGATAATTGTTTTAAATTTTTAGCTACCAACGAGGGTTGTAGTTGGATGTATGATGTATATACTTTCACATTGGATCAGAGATCTCAGGTTAGATCCTTATAATTGAGAATATGTCCATTTTAATAGCTTCTATGTTGTCTGCAGTTGAATTAGTTAGGCCAATGAGTTCTAAATAGTAAATGACGGTTAGAAATAAAGATTTATTCAACCACGATATTAATGAGAAATGTGTATTATAAGACGTGCTTTTCCATCTCATTTTCATCAAATAACTGGTTCACTGAAAAAAGAATTATGGTAAAAAACAAATTTCATTGAAATACTGAAAATAGTCGATGAACATTTCTTCTTTTCTCACTGATTAAATCAAAACTCTACGAGAATAACCAATGAAACATACATGCAATATTCCAAAATTAAGGTACGTACCGGTGGGAAGACTTTGCTCAAAACTTGAAGAGCATTTCTTGAGGTCCAACCACCATATCCACGAACCAATAAATCGGCCTACAATATAATATATTTATTAATCTTATGGCATATCGCAGTAATAGAAATCCCTTTATTATTTAATACACGCTACCAAATGATCCTTAAAAATGTAATATATAAAGGGTAAATCGAAAAACTTAAAATTATTTTAAAATATAGAAGGAATTATACTTCTTAAAAAAAAATATATCATATAAACTGAATCACGATAGTATGAACTAGTAAAAATATCAATAAGAGAGGGAACAGCTTTTTGGATAGATATAGTAGGAACTATTTTTGAAAGAACTATTTCGACTTTTAGTAAGTATTCAACTTGTAATAGTTTTATAATAGTTTCAACTTTGAAATAAAGGTAAAATATCGGAGAAGAAGATTTATAAAATTTAAATTTTTACACGATAATAATACCTTACGAGCATAGAGACCAGTGAGAATAGCGCCCCATCCATCAAAAAAATAACTTAGCTGCACAATTGATGAACCAAATAGAACGATCAATGGACGATTTGGTCCTATCTTTAGCTCATTCATTTTGTTTTGATGCTACAAACATGTGCATAGCACTTGTATTTATAATGGATAATGCCTACAAAAGAGGAGATTAATTAATTTCTTACTCCATATATGCATACCAATAAAATATTATATTGTGCATCTTAGTGTTTTTGGCTCCACACTGAAAATGATTTACTACGACACAAATATATATGTAATTTATTCTTAATAAATATTTAAAATTATTTTAGTTAATACTCTACTTAAATTTTACAATGTTAGTAATATTTGTAGGTTATCTTGGAGAGGTAGTGATAAAGTTTGTGTATATTCTATCATCTTCAGACCTCAATTTGTGGGATTACTGAATTCGTCATCGTTGTTGTTGTTGTAATAATATTTGAAGGTATTTATATTATACTAAATGAGATGATTTACTATCATATAAATAAATCTATATACATAACTTAAATTATTATAAGAATCAACACCACTTAAAAAATTTAATTTACTAATATTTGTAGGTATTCAATTTGCACTTAATGAGATAATTTACCATGATACAAATACATAAATATAACTTATTTTAGATAAATAATTTACTACCAATAATGATTTACTATCACACAAATATATATATATAACTTCTTTTGAATTAAAAATTTTAGATTATTTTAATCAATATCATTTAATATTTACAATGTTAATACTCCCTCCGTCTCAATTTATGTGCACATTTCATTTTTCGAGAGTCAAAGAGTTTATGTTTGATCGAGAATTTGCTCAAGAATCCTCAATTTTTTAAAAATGAAATTTATACATTTGTAAACTACGTAAAAAATATTATAAATCGCAAGACAATTTAAAATATTTAAAAATATATGAAAATTACGGTAAAAATTTGACTTATTTGAATCTCAAAATCTGAAATGTGTCACATAAATTGAAACAGAAAGAATAATTATTTGTAAGTATTCATTTTACACTTAATGAGACGATTTACCATACAAATATATTAATGTAACTTATTTTAAATAAATTTAAGTTTATTTAATTGAGACACGACTTAAAAGATAACTTCACAAATAAATATTAGACGCATAGCACGAAATCTTTCCCCTAGTTATATTCAAAATATTCTAATTTTTGCCTATTATAATTTTGTCAGTCTTAACAGCAATCTCAAGAAGTTTAAATTTAAATATGTTTTTAGTTACTTAATACAGCTGGTCATGTGCCTATTTATGATTATTATATGGCGCCATGAGGAGGAGTGCTTTTGAAGAAAAATATTACTCTTATTAGTAAAAAAAATTTGGTATGTTTTAGAAAAATATTATTTTGATAATTTTTTAATTCTAATTTTCCAAATGAAATCACAAGATTAAAAATCATTTTGATATATTTATATATTTTTAATTCAAAATTATAAGATTCAAATGAGCAAATAGTTTATAAACAAAATATCGGATAATTAGAAGGTGCCAAATTGATAAATCTCATATGTCCAAATTCCTTGTATAAATAAATATTTGCGATTACAAACTTTCAAATAAACATAATTTTATAAAGACCCACCATTCAGCAATAGTTATAACTAGTTATCTTTTAATATAATCATTAATTCATATAATACGAACAATCTCTTCATTCTAAATATGAGTATATTTTTTTTACATGATATAAACTTATAATCAAATTTTATATTTAAAAAAATTAAAATCGTGATTTAAAATCCCAGAAACATCTAGCTCCATCCCTACAAGAGACGAGATTAATTAATTTCTTCCTCTATATATTCATACCAATAAAATAATATGTTGTGCATCTTCATGTTTTTGGTATTAGTTCACCTTTAGTTACCAACCTATTAGATACTAAAGATTAAATTTTAATCAATCTCTAGAAGTTTAAAATTAAATACGTTTAATACACCTTGCCATGTGCCCATTTATGATTATTATATGATGACATCATGAGGAGGAGTGCTTTTTGAGAAGATTGTAGTTTTCTAAACCAAAAAAATATAACATATGGAAAATGAGAACTGAATAAATTATTGTTACATATGATGGATGGATAAGAACATATAATTGCATCAATATCTCAAGCTTGTTCTAATATATATAATGGTCCGTTTAGATATGTGATATAAAATGATAATTTAAGTAATTTTCTGAAGGTTTTTTGAAAAATTACATCGGGGTAGAAAAAAAAAAAAAAAAGGGAGTCTAATCTCATTTAAACTTGAGAAGGGAATATTTTCTAGTCACATTTATTTAAATTGAAGATCTTTCGAAAAGAATTTTTCTTTTCAAATTTCACTTCTACCCATCTTCTCCAAATCTCACTTAAAAACTATGCTCAACATGTGATTGTTGAATAATCATTTCAAGAATTAACTCACATATTTCAATTAATTGGTCATAATGATAGTCTCACTTCTCCTTCTAACATGCAGAGAAAATTCAACATTAACATTTATAGTTTGAATTTATTTATCTTTTAAAAAGTCAAAAATCTTTTATGTATAAATAATTTTTTTTTATAAAACTTAACATTAAACAAAAAAATATGTACCTAACCACTAAATGAATTAAACCCCATTTTCAACGAACAGTAAAAATATATTTAGTGTATTTATACAAAGAGAAGTGTAAGGAGGGTAGAATGTATGCATACTTCACCACTGCAGCACTGCTCTAGAGGTAGAAAGGTTGTTTTCGATACACCCTCAAGTCAAAAAAATAAAAAATTCATAGCAATATAAATAAAAATAACTAAAATCAAAACAAAATACTATTAATCATAGTCCGTAGCATTACTATGATAAACTTGAGAAGGGAATATTTTCTAGTCACACTTATTTTATTAGTAAAAAGTAAAATATAACTAGCCAGAAATTTAGTCATTTTAAATTTATACAAACTAGTTTAATAACTTTTGTAAGAAAAAATATAAAATGAATAACCATTTCAAGCTTATTTGAATTTAAGATCTTTCGAAAAGAGTTTTTGTACGCATCTTCCTCTTTAGATCTCACTTCTACGCATCTTCTCCAAATCTCACTTAAAAATTATGCTGGACATATATTTCAATTAATTGGTCATAATGATAGTCTCACTTCTCCTTCTAGCATGCAGAAAAAATTCAACATAAACATTTATAGTTTGAATTTATGTATTTATTTATCCTTTAAAAAGTCAAAGATCTTTTATGTTCAGATCTCTCATACATAAAATAATTTTTCTTTATAAAACTTAACATTAAACAAAACAATATGTACCTAACCACAAAATGAATTAAACCCCATTTCCAACGAACAATAACAATATATTTAGTGTAATTTTACAAAGTGAAGTGTGAGGAGGGTATAATGTATGCAAACCTCAGCATTGCGGCAGTGCTCCAGAGGTAGAGAGGTTGTTTCCGATACACCCTCAACTCAAGAAAAATAATAATTCAAAGCAATATAAAAAAAAAAAACTAAAATGAAGAAAATCAAAACAAAATACTAATTACTATGATAATTGTTTGTTTTTAAGTTTGATTACAATCATTATTTCATTTGAATATTTATAAACTCACATAATACACTATATTACATAGCACACTCAAAAACATTGTACAAGAAAGCAAACCCTTCCCAGTATAAGGCAAAACCTTCCTAGGAACATTTAATGGGGTTCATCGTTTGCACACTAAACATGAAAAAGGGAAATCGACTAGTACTTAAGTCTTATTATTTAGCATATTTTATATTTTAATATTTATGCAACATATAATAGGTTCTTATAATTAAGCTCTTCTCTGAACTCTGCGTATAGCAGAAGCTTTAGTGCACCGAACTGCCCCTTTTTATCCTCTCTTTCACCGATATATATCAGCAAACTCATTAGGCATTTTGCTCCAATCTAGGCTTGGGTCCCACTCTGCCTTTGATATTACATCCTTGATTTTATTGAACACAATATCACTTCCTTCTTTTGTTGAGTGCATTCCATCCCTACACAAACAAAATTCAAACCCCCACCATTTATTCATAAATTCTTTGTAGTATAAAAAAAACTTATACATACGATCATGTCAATTATTAGATAATTACATGTACATCTCTTAATAAATACATATAAATTAATAATAGGTGAAAGGGTAAATAACATGAATTTTGCATTTTGAAGCGTCAATCTTATAAGGCAATCAGACCAGGTCAAATTAAAAAAGACTTTGAGAACTCAAGGTTCGTATTAGGAACAGAGTCAGGGGAAGAGGGGTAGCCCTCAGCCCGATCATCACATGTTATTAGCCGTTTGACCAAGTTTTCAGAATGTGTTTTTTTTCTACCGAAATACATAAATATGCATTGATTATACATATATTATACATGAATTATGAATTATATATATATAATAACACTAAAATGAAAGAGTAGAAGTAATATTAAATTTGAATTACCAGAAGACATTGGGGCGTTCGTAAAGGGCTGACCAAAGATCGATAACCGGCACGCCTAATTGTTGGCCTAATTTAATACCAGCTTCTGAGTATATTTGACCTCTCTCATTTGTTCTACCTCGATTATCCCTAATAAAAAAAAAAGGATTAATACTTTTAAATAACAGCTAATATTAAACATACGTAAAAAAGAAGAAGTCATATTTAAAGTTGAAATTAAAGATTTGTTAAAAATAGAACTTCATCTTTTTAAAACAGCCGGAAAAAAGAGAGTATTGAAAACACCCCTAAACTTGATGCAAATTATTAGTTTCGTGTCCAAACTATTGACAGCCTTAAAAACACTACTAACTAAACTAATTAGATACATCCCCGATCTGCAACATGACATAGTAAGTGGTCTCAAACTCTTGTAGGAGCATGAGACTCTTAATAAAAAGCCAAGAAAAGTGTTGAAAACACCCCTATTAGGGGTGTATTTCACTCATGATGCAAGATCGATGGTTATCTAAGTTCAGTTAGTCAAGAAAATTGGTATTTTTAAGCTGTCAATAGTTTAGGGATAACTGAAATTCGCGTCGAGTTTAAGGGTGTTATTAATACTTCTCAGACATAATACATCAATATGCTCCTTTTAAACTTGACTTCAGCTAACATCTATGTCCTCTAACTTTGGGTGTGAACAAATAAATACTTAAACTTGTACAAAATTGAGCAAGTAGACATACACATTCTATGTGTCATAATACACGTAAAACGCCATGTAGGACACAAATTTGTTATGTAGGACGTCATGTATGACGAATATGTATATTTGTTCAATTTTATAAAGTTAAAGTGTCTATTTATACACAACCAAAATTAGAAGGCATAGATGTCAATTGAGTGTAAGTTAAAGTTCACGTTTACGTATTATGTAAAAAAAAAAACAAATTATAATAGAAAAAATATTAATTATAAAGTCCGTTAATTACCCGTAATATTCAACAATTTGTTTCTCGTTCACTGCGGGAGCGCTTAGCATAATTAGACGAGTCTTTTCCGAAAGGCACTGCAAGTGTATGCATCAAAATGTTGTACAAAAAAGCAAAGTAAATTGTACGACAATTGGGGCAAAAATTAATTCCCACATTTTTTTGTTTTAGTTAAAAGATATTATAAAAGGAGAGAAACTCAGAGAAGGTTGTTTAAAAATAATAATTTTATCGGAAAAAGAATGTGTTTAAAAAGAAAAAAAAAACTTTATATTTATTAGGAAAAGCGCACTTAACCTAGTTAACGATAAGAATATTTTTAACCAAATTATTAACGATAAGAATATTTTTAAACCAAACTATTAATGTATAACGTTTTTATTTAATTTACATGATTTAAAGATATTTTAACACTTTTTCGTTGAACTAATAATTAAAAAAGCATGATATGTAGTTTCACATTTAAAAAAAAAAAAGCACACTAACCTCTCCTTGAAGTATAATTCATTGTGAATTACTAAGCATACTTGTCTTATTAAAATACTTACTTATATTAATAAAATGATATGATATAAATATTCGATAAAAAAATAATTTGATATAAATATTCGATAAAAAGATTAAACTTCAAGGGTTAGTACATACCTTGATATGGAGTGCAATCTTCCTCATATTTTCAACATATTCGTCAAGAGGGACATTTGCGCCTTCTGCTGAATCATTTCCACCAAAATAAAATATGACAAGAGAAGGCTGAACTTTTGCATCCTACATGTGAATTAAAGTTCTCTTATTATATAAAAGAGAGTTGAGGCTGAAGCAAACAACATTTCGATGATGTAAAAGTTTCCTTTCTAAATATTATGGGATCCACTTAAGCTAAGTCTTTTTGTTTTAAATTCATATTCTTTAGTTATAGCTTTATTATTTTAAATGACGTTGATATTTATGTAAATGTTGTTACTACTTTGAGTAATAAAAATCGACTGTCAATGAAGAAAAATACTTCAATTGTGGACGTCCAAATGGGCTCCCTCAAATTAGGTTATCGAGAAAAAAGAATGAGATGATTTACTACCACACAAATATATATAATTTATTTTAAAGCAAAATATTTAATCAACATCACTTAAAATTCACCAATATTAAAAAATGTTTATCAGATATTTACTTTAAGTGTGTTGTTTGGTACGAAAGATAATATTTTTCATAAAAAATGTTTTCTGAAAAAACAAGTTGACTTCTTACTTATTTTCTCGTGTTTAGTAATTAAGCAAAAACAATAAAAAAAAATATCAAGAGCTAAGATAATTTTTAAATCATTGAAAAAAAAATATCCATGAAGCAATATTATTTACCTTTGGGGAAATTTTCTTGTAAACATCAAGAGCCATCCTTGAGTTCCAACCAGCATATCCACGCAAGAAAATATCGGCCTGGTTAGTTATCGAAGGTCTCTCAGATAACACACAAGGTCATCTAAACTTATACTACAAAAAAATATTTTCATTTAATTTACTAAAATATTGTTGTTGCCAAATCCTTATAAAATTATGTTATGTCATTTTAAACATGTCATAGTATTTATTTGAGCATAAAACACATTATTATAATTTATGAGTAAAATGTGGATAAGGAACATAAAAAAAATAAAAATTTATTGTCTAAATTCTAATTTCTTCATTGTAAATTTAGGTTTGCACTAAGCGATACTATAAAAAATTTGAAAGAGGATGGTCAAGATGAGAATGAAGAGGGATACGTTTATCTTCCAAATATCAATTTGGATTCATGTCGGACCGTCTATTGCAAAAGTCATTTCTTTTGTAAGGAGATTGTTTGATACTTCCTTCATTTCAAAATAATTGAATTATTGGGTGTTTCACACCCTTTAAGAAAAAAAGATTATGACATAAATTAAATATTATTTTTCATTTTTACCCTTATTAAGTATTGTCAAATTAATCTTTAGAATAACTAAACATTAATCATAATAACCAATTTCAATACTAAATTATTCAAAAATGTCTTGAACTCATCATCACATAGAAAATAATTCAAAGCAACTCAAGTTTCTTGAACTCATCACATAGAAAATCCAAATGAAGGGTAAAAATAGGAAAATATTTTAAAAGTAATCTTAAAGATTGAACAATTAAGTTAATGCGAAATATGAAAATGTCTCAACAATTCAATTATTTTGAAATGGAGGCAGAGGCAGAGCTAGGTGGAGGTACGTTGGTTCGGACGAACTCACTAGCTTTTCTGTAGACTCTGTATTTGTATTAGAAAATTAATTAAATATATATGTACATTAACTTGTGAACCCCCAACAAAATTGATTGACAACTCTGTGGTAAGAAAGGGGGCGGTGAAAATGTCTTTCATACTAGTGTTGTGGGTTCAAACCTTTCTCCTTTTGTTTTAAATTAAAGGAAGCATGTTTTGCAATATTTTTCTCTTTTGTCCTAAAATTTAGAAGTCTCAAGCTTAATTTTGCCTCCGCCTCCGAATGGAGGGAGTAGTAGATATATGTATTTATACACAAATACATCTCTGATGCACTAGCTGTTGGGATATACTATTAACCATATGGTTGAGTTATAGTATTGATTTTAATCCTTTATAAAGACTTTACGTTTTATGTTAATTATTACAATAAAGTCTTTGTTTGAATAGATCATTGTGTTTATATATGTGTCCATTGCTTATATAGTAAACGATTTTTGGGTATAGAGTTGTTTAACTCCTACGCGGAAGATTAAAATTGACGGTTCTTATAAGTTATAAATTAAATGTTCACAATCAAAGATGAAGTTGGATAAACATCTTGATGATTGTAACACAAGATTAAATATAATTCAATCTTAATTATGGAAATGGTAAAGTTCCAACTTCTTGTGTTAGTACATTTTACATGTATTGAACGGACCAAATTGAGATATGTATTTAGGTTCTGAATTTCAATAAATAATATCTCTAGTCCATTACATGAGCTTATACTCTTAATCTTGATGTAGTTATTATGATGTGTGTAGTTTGCTTTATTATTTTAATCTATTAAAAGGTGAGACTCTATGATGAGTCAAAAAATTCCTAATGGATTGGATAATAACAAATTACATTCGTGAAATAATAATTAGCTGATAGAATCATATCTCGGATATGAGAAAGAAGACACCCATTTATGGTTGCTTATAAGTAGTCACGTGAAAACCCTGCAGATGGATTATATATGTATATCCGTCACGTGAATTAATTTAAGCATAAAGATAAAGAATTAAATTTTTCAGAAGTTTGATTTAATTGATTGGTGTCGGTAATTCTAACATGGGGAGTTAAATAAGTTGTAACGATAAAAAAATGAAATTAAATAGAGGAGTGCAGTTATAGATTTTAGTGGTACAATCTGTGATTTATTATGATATGGTTAATTCATGCTTTTACGAATTAAATATAATAATTGAAAGCCTCTGCTAATAAATTTGCGGTCCCTACTATGCCTGGTTAATTGATCGAGTTCGGAAAAGAAAAGGACTGTTAGTATTATTTTTTTCAGTTTAGGAATAAATTATTTTTGACTTTTATTAGTTTAAAAGAGAAAAAACTTTTTATTTTCTTAAAAGAAAAAGGAGAAAATACTGTGTTTCTTTGTTTCCTTAGAAGAAGAAAGAGACAAATAATAGTGTTCAATGGTTATTAGTGGCTATTGATGGTGTTTAATGGCTGTTGGAATATTTTTCCCAAGGTGTTTCATGCAACAACTATAATGAGATGCAGGGTAGATAGTCGAAACCATCTTTCGAATACTTGGATGCCTATCAGAAATAATGCACAGCTCATCAATATCATCTACAAAGCTTCTCATATTTTCAAAAAAATATTGATACGAGGCATCGCATTCCTTGTCCACAACACAAAAAGTCACTGGAAATATATGATTCTCAGCATCTTATGCCACCGCCGATAGCAAAACTCCTTCATACTTGCTCCTCAGGAATGTCCTATCAACGACTATTACTTTTCTCATTTGTTGAAAACCAATTATCCAAGCGGCATATGATACAAAGAAGTACTTGAACCTCCCATTTTCATCAAGTGACAATGCCGTCTTGCTTCCTGAATTTGCAATTTCAAGCATATAACGGTACGCATTAAGCCCTACATATCCGTGCTCATGTGTTCCCCTAACCGAAGACTTAGCATGCTCTATGCCCTAATAAATCTTCCAATAGCTTACCTTACAACCCAATTTTGTGCGGAGTTGATTTGACATGTCTCTTGTGGATGGGTCTTTACCATTGGAAAATTTATTTTCAAAGTACTTACTTATGACTTTTGTCGTGGCATGCGGATTATGGCTCGTAAGATGCTCTGAACCACATGTATGGTACTTTTCATAGATTTTAATGACAAACCTGTCGCTACTTGTAAATTTCACATCCCTCAGCCACCAATTGCACTCCGGATATGAACATTTAAAAGAAAACACATTACGAGAATTGATCACCTTTTCCAGTCTAAAATCTTTTTTCAAGCAAACAATTTTCAATGAATTTGCTAGTTCTTCCTTGTTCTTGAATGTCATTCCCTTATAAAAACCAATTTCATCATCTTGAACATTATTCACACATGATAATTGAGAAGAAGCTGGATTGTTGCTGCCAATAATAGGTGTAGGAGGATTGTTTCTCTCAAGGTCCGGCACTTCATCTTTTCCAATTTCATCATCGTCATTATTCATGTCCACAACATCAAATTCATCATTTAACATATCTTGTTGGTCTTCTTCTAGCTTATAATCCTCCTCGATAGGATTTTCAACCTGGTAGACTCTTAATATGGGCCTCACTGCTCCTCCCAAATAAACAAACAAACTAGGCTGATCAGTTATTTTAAAAGGTAAGACCTTCTCATTATGAAAACAACTGAGAATGTAACTGATGACAAGATCTTTCGGTTGACAATTGAGTCCACAACTATGGATGACTAAATTCACAAAATCATCATACAAAATACTTCTTTCGACAGTCATCCCTACCGACCCTTTCTTACCATCCTTCCAATTCCAAATATATCAATTTTTCTTCTCGATCCTTTCACCACAACAATCAATCCTTACAAATAATCCCTCAATTTATTGTACCTGAAGAAATTAATTCAAAAAATAATTAGTACTAATGAAAAAATTAATTCAAAAAACAATTAGTACTAATACATCTGTATGTTATATGTTGCCACATATGACTATTCTGTTGGAACATGTAAGTGATATGTTCCAACATATGACTATTTTGTTGCGACATAAAGTCATATGTTGCTACATATAACTATTCTGTTGCGCCACATAAATCACATGTTGTAACAAAATGTGTAAGTTATATGTTGCAACATATGACTATTCTGTTGCGACATGTAAGTCATATGTTGCTACATATAACTATTCTGTTGTGACAAATAAATCACATGTTGCGACACATAAATCACATGTTGTAACAAAATGTGTAAGTTATATGTTGCAACATATGACTATTCTGTTGCGACATGTAGTTCATATGTTGCTACATATAACTATTCTGTTGTGACAAATAAATCACATGTTGCAACATATGGCTATTCTGTTGCGACATGTAAGTCATATGTTGCTACATATAACTATTCTGTCGCGACACATAAATCATATGTTGCAACATGTGTAAGTTATATGTTGCAACTTGTGTAAGTTATATGTTGCAACGTATGACTATTCTGTTGCGATTGAAATAACCTTTCTGTTGCAACATATGACTATCATATGTTCCAATAGTCAACTGTTGCAACATATATAACCATCTGTTGGAAACGCGAATGTAAAATTATTGAAAAAATTACAGGTTATATCCAGATGATGATGAATGATTCAAAGAACTATTAAATCTACTTACCAAACAATGGTGTGTGAACACAATCGCTTATGAAGTAATTTCTATTGATACAGAACGAAATCTGGTCCACTAATTAGCTAAATCTGATTCAAGAAGAAGATAAGAAGAAGAAGAAGCACAAGGAATAACAACCAAGACCAACAATGTACGAACAAGAAGAAGAAGAAGAAGAAGAAGAAGAAGAAGAAGATGAAGAGAACGGGAAAAAAGCAAGCAAGCAAGAAGAAGAAGAAGAAGGAGAAGGAGGAGGAGGAGAAGAACAAGAAGAAGAGGAGGAGGAATCCGGCGGGAGTCGGGGAAAAAAAAGCTTTTATTTTCCCTTTTGGTTCGGTTCGCTACTTCCCTCCGGTTTTGGTTCCCACCAAATTTGGTTAAATTAGGTTTTAGTCATTTACCCTTTTACCCCTCATTTAATACAATGGACCAAACTGTCAACTTAAAAACTTGAGGGCAATTCCCACAATCCTTAATCCTTAATTACATAATTGTCACCTACACTCAATAATTAAGACTTATGTCATCACCATTTTATTTTGACACCTTAATGTCACCCTTAATTCAAAGTCTCATGTTATCCATCGAGGTGAAGAGATGGAAGAGTTATCTTTTTCTTTCTTCCGGTTATGTTGTCTTTTTTTAGAGGAAGATTTTGAATGTGTTGATAATGAAAAAGCATATTGTGGATTAAAAAAGTGAAAAAATGATAAGATAAAATATTGTATAGGTGCTTTTAGCAGAGTTGCCATGGCAAACTACAGTTGCACATGTGTAATTATTAAAGAAGAGAAGGGGCTAGAGAGAGAGTGTGATTTTAGTTAATTAAATAATTTATTAATTATATAGTATCTAATTAAAAAATGACAATTGTCAAATTAATTAATTTTAATTTATTTATTTGACTCACACTTGCCTTACGAAAGTGAACACACTTGCTATGACAAGTCAACACTAAAGGGTGTCAATATTTCTATTTAAAATACTTCAAGGAGATAATAGGACTCCCGAAGTATTAGTACGTAGTTGAGAATTGAATAATATGTTAGGGGGACATTTGGCTATTTTCTCTTACAAAAATGACCAACCATTAAAAGAAATGAGGGGTAAATTGTAATTTACATAAAATATAGGGCCAGGTTTGATATTAATAAAATTGATTAAAAATCAAGTCTTCCTCTTTCCCCAAAATTTCCAATTACAGTAATGGATACTGCTCTGTTTTCTCCTTCTTCCTTGTTCGGCGGCAGTGATAGCAACTCCTCCGGTACACTTTTTTTAAAAAATAAAAATTCTAACAATATTCATATATGATTTTCGTAATGCATTCATGTTACATTAGTTAAGGTTTTTTTTTTTTTGCTGCAGATGAAGAGAACACGGAGGCTCAGCAAAATTTTGTGGAGAGGAGGCACCAGTTCCCTGAAATGGCGAGTTCAATTACATTTGTGTTTTATACTATTGATTCTGTGTTTTGGGTTCCTAGCAATTGTATTATTAGTTTATTACCATTAAAATTCAAGAGCTAAAAGTAAATGAGTATTAAGATTTTTAGACGCCAGATCTTTTGTATATGTGTAAATGGCAGTTGGTATAATTTTTTCTTTTTCGATAACTGTGGTGTCCGGGCCAACTTGTGTAAACCTCAATTAACCTCCCACCAATAATAGGTATTAGGTACTTCTGTCCACCAAGGCTAGAACATATGATAGGTCGCTCAACCCATTTCATGAGTCTTGTTACTATTTTGAGAAGGAAAGATAGTACCTTTAGTTGACAAACTTCATAAATCAGAAAGATAGTTCCTTTAGTTGAGAAGGAAAGATGTCTGTGCTAGGATTTGAACCGCGAGGTCGCTTTTCCCCTTGGTCTTATGTGAAGATTGATGTTTGTACATTATTCACTCACTGATTTCATGTTGTTATCTTTTACTATGTTTATATTTAAGGACATGAGATGTGCTCTTTTTGTTTTTACTTGAGAATTTTAGTTGCTTGCTGCTTATCAACTTTTGTTGGTTTAAAAGAAACGTTGTGGTTGCAAGTTGCAATGTAATGATATAATGAATCTTTCCAAATTATCTATAGTTCACTTGGATGATTACCTGGAAAATTTTCCTTTCTCGTTGCCTTATCTTGTGGGTGGATGTTTGGGCTTATTCGGCTTGGATTTTATTTTTCTGCACAATAATACCATCTTCCAACTAAATAAATAGCTTGAGATTGTTATATATCAGCATTCAGTTTATTGACCAAATCTTCACTTGTCAGAAGTTAATAGGGATCAAATCATGTTTCAGGATTTATCACAATGCTGCTGCTTCCTTGTATTTTTGCCAAAGTAAATGTGTGTGAGAGATATGTGAGTTCTGTATAGGTTGTTTGTTGCTTTGCTCAGCATGGAAACTAATACACTTTGGTTTGTCCACAGGAGTTGCTCATCCAAGAATTTTCTTTTCACCAGATGAATGCTAATTTACTTTGGCCTGGGACATTTGCATTTGCGGAATGGCTTGCACAACATACGTCCTGGTTAAGCGGGCGTCGCATAATTGAACTAGGCAGGTAATACCTTAAAGCATTTAATATATTGTCCTCTCATCCTAAAAGGTTGGACCTTCTTCAGTATTTTCTCTGCTAAATGGTCTTAGCATGTGTCCATTGCACAAACTGTGTAGAACTTGCTTCAAAGTTCATGGTGCAAGCGAACCTTGCTGCTATTCTGTTTAAATGTTCGTTATAATCTTAAGAAACAGACTTCCTTTTCAATATCAAATAATGTTTCTTGTTAATGACTGTCATATTAGCAATTTTCAGTGACTATATTTTCATCTGTAGCAAATGTTTACACGATGCTGTACCAACTAATATCCTTCAATTATAATGCTAAGCTCTGCAAAGTAATAGAGAACATTAATAAAAGCACTTCTTGATAGTAGGAGAATAGTGAACTCCATATATATATTTCCAAAAAAATTGGTTGAGGGATGAGATTCAGATCGAAATTTTATTTCCTTTTGTCTGAAACCTTGCCATATATCTAAACTGTACCCCTCCCGTGGAGATCTATGTATATATGTATCTATATATATCTTCAGTAGCACAATCGAAGATGAAGCAGGATCCCAGCATGAAAAAAATTCAGTTCGTGAATTGAATAAAATGTACAGTTTTGAGCAGTCACTACTTTGTTCGAAGAATTTTGTTACATGCATGTTTTAGAAGTGATCTATAGTTCTGATTTGTGAAGTTTGTGTATGTTAGGGTTTGACCTTCAAAAATATCTATTTCAAAATTTATTTTTCGTTCTCTTTTGTTGTTCAGTTGGCAATCTCATTTGTATCTGTCATGCTATATCGTCTGAAAGAGTTCTATTTTATTTGCATTTTTTTCTGTCCTCTTGGCTCTCGTGTGTATCTAATGTGAAAGAGGAAAGTGGAAGATAAGAATTACATTAAGTTATAAACATCAACTGGTGTCTTTTCCTTCCTCTTTCTGCTTCCTTCCCTTTATGGCTTGTACATGGTGCTCCTCGTGCTACCTTTTGAGTTTGTCACAGTGGAACCGGAGCTTTGGCTATCTTCTTGAGCAAATCATATCTACTTGATATTACAACGTCGGACTATGATGATCCTGATATTGAAGAGAACATAGTACATAATTGCCAGGCGAATGGTGTTTCACCTGCCCTTCCTCACATAAGGCGTTAGTTCTTTTCTCCATGAAGTTTATTCCTTTACTTCTTTATCACCACGATGCAAATTCTCTCTGGGAAAAAAACTATAAACCATGAACAATTAACTTCTGTTTTGATATACAAGTTATGCTTTCATAACTTTCGAAAATAAATTGGCATTGCTCTCAGATTCATGGGGAGATGTGTTTCCAGTAGCTGATCCTGACTGGGACCTCATAATTGCAAGTGATATCTTACTATGTAAGTAGTTCGCCTCAGGCTCTCTATGATCCTTCCTACGATCCTATCCCTTGCTTATTATCTTGTACATGTCACTTGTAATTCTAGTGCATATCCTTGAACCTTCCCCTTAATTCTCATTTTTTCGTGTTCATTTGCTGCTTGCAGATGTGAAACAATATGAGAACTTGGTAAAGACGCTATGCTTTCTATTGAAATCCTACAAGCCAAAAGTTAATGAATCAGGTTCTGGAACTAGAGAAGAAAAAGGTCAGTATATACTTTTTGTAAAGCTTACCTATTAATCTTAGATATCACTAATTAACCGGTCTATCAAAACTTATGGCTCAGATACATGTCCTTTGACTCGGCCAGCTTTCTTAATGAGCTGGAGACGCAGGATAGGGAAAGAAGACGAATCACTCTTTTTCACAGGATGTGAAAAGGCTGGTCTTGAAGTAAACCATTTGGGATCTCGTGTGTATTGCATTAAGCCCAAAGAAACCAGCGCCATTGAAGCAGTATAAGATATGTTGAATAAACTTTAAGAGCTTATGGAACTGAGGTTTAACTTTGTGCTGGCTACCTCCACCGCGAGGGCACAGGGGTCTAGTATCCTTTGCTGTCTCTCCATGTGTTATTCTTCCAGTAGATGGGGCTCGTACATATTCTGCAATACTCCTCGTTAATGCTCCTCCGGTATGAAAAGTTCTTACTGTTAATTGAAGTACCCGAATGGATGGTGTACGATGATTATTTTATTTTCTTTTCGGGACACATGAAGCTACCTACATGTAGAGGAAAGTCCCATGATGAAATGTAACACTTAGCCTGGTAATGGCTCATTTGATATTTTCTTTTATGGAAATTATCTCATTCAATAGAGTCATATTCTCCGGGTTTTTAACTTGGAAGCAGCTCAAATCACGTTAACTAAAAGGGACTATCCCTCACGAATCGTTTGAACGAAAAGGATAAAATTCACAAAAAACTAAAAATAAAAAATTCTACCCCATGTAATTGAAGAATAACAACTATTATGCTGATCTTTGGGATAACTTATCTTGTATAAAACCACAAAAGAAAAACTACAATGTAACCAAGAGTTTCTTACGAGAGAATAACAAAATCATCCTTAATGTTCGAAGACAGGTTTAAAATAGTTTCTTAAATATAAATATATTTTCAACACAAAAATCTAAAATGCTTATAACAATAATAAAAGAAAATTCTCGTATCAAGTCAAACAACATCGTTTCGGAGCGAAAAGTACTTTTACTTTTGACCTACCTCTACATATATAAATGACACAAATTTTGTCATTTTATCCTTTTCTCACAGCCGGTTTATTATCAACCATTCAAGTCTTTGGAAGTTGAAAGTCATCTCCCTCCAAAGTCAAATCTAAAAAATTGATACAAAGAGCCTTTTTCCCTTCACAAAAATGGCGTTCTCACTCCAGCTCCAGCAAATCTTCCTTTCGCACACTAGATTTTGCTCCCAACCAAAATCAATAGCTAATCCTCTAATCTCACTCAAATTACCGTCGATTCATCCACTTGCATTTGCTCAAAACGCCGCCGTCAGCAACATTGACAGCGGCGTCGCCGCCATTGACAGTTCAGCTGAGGAAGTACTTTTACCTCCACAGCTCAGGCGAGAACTGATGCCGAAACATGTTGCGGTGATAATGGACGGGAATAGAAGGTGGGCTAAAATGAGAGGATTGCCGGTTGCCTTAGGTTACGAAGCGGGTATTCGAGCTGTTAGGAATATTATTGAGCTGTGTGGAAATTGGGGAATTAGGGTTCTTACTTTGTTTGCATTTTCCTCTGATAATTGGTTACGTCCTAAAGTAAAGTCTATAAGTTCTCTTTTATTAAGTATTGGGTAATTTGTTTGTGTTTGCTGTTGTTGATCTTTTTTTTGTTGCTTATGTTATAGATGGAAGTTGATATTTTGATGAGCTTATTCGAAAGAGCACTGAATAATGAACTTGAAAATTTTGCCAGGTAAATGACTCTAGAATCTGTAAAGTAGTTTTGTCAACACCCATGAACAATGTGTTTGTTAATTTTATATCAGTTCGTGGTTGTCTTGATTGCTAGTGTAATCTTGCATAACTAATAAGTTTGCTTCCGGTATTATATATCTATGTAAAGAATGTAGTGTTTTTTGTTTTATGCGTGATAGAATGTGGAAGAAATATAATAGTAATATCGAGAAAAATTGTATCGAAAGACAAAAATGCTCTTAAGGCAGACAATTCCAATATAATAATCTCCATATTACTTTTCACTGCCGAACAATCTCTGTATTATTATTCCATTGCATAGCATCATTGTTTTGTGTAATATTGTATAACTAGTTCATCAACCAAATGACCACTTAGTACACAAAGCGGGGGTTTATAAGGATATGGCTTTCTTGTTGTGTGCCATACTACAATTTTGTAGTATTGCCTCACAAGTCAGAAGTAGTCAAAATCCCAATATTATTATTGCACTTCTAAGATCATTAATCAGTTGAAATTACTGTCAAGACGAATGCTTAACGTGTTAACACTGGTTGATCGAAAGCTTCAACTTTTATTAGTGCAATTGCTTTGGTAAGATCATTAATTGGCTGAAATTACTGTCGAGATGAATGCTGAACCTGTTAAGGCTGGTTGATTGATAACTATGACTTAAGAGGCTCATTATGTTTATACTGCCTCTTCATTAGTACCAATTCTGATTTGCACTGCCAAAATATACATATTTGCATAACCTCTCCTCTTTTTCTTCTTAAAGCTTTAACTTTGAGATATTATGATCGACTCTGTATAGTCTAAGGAGTTCCCTTATATGCTTTATTGGATTTCTACAGAGCAGGGATTCAAATATCTATAATTGGAGACTCCAGTAAGCTCCCCAAGTCATTGCAGGACTTAATAGATAAAGCTGTAAAGACTACAAAGGAAAATTCACGACTTCACCTCGTTGTTGCAGTTAACTATAGTGGACAACATGATGTTGTACAAGCTTGTCAGACCATTGCTCAAAAAGTGAAGGATGGCATTATCGAAACCAAAGACATTAATAGTTTCCTAATAGAGCAGGAATTACAAACAAACTGTCTCGATTTCCCATGTCCTGATTTGCTTATAAGGACTAGTGGGGAGCTAAGGCTTAGCAATTTCTTACTCTGGCAGTTGGCTTATGCTGAACTGTTCTTTTCACATTCACATTGGCCTGATTTTGGAGAAGCTGAATTTATGGAGGCTTTGTCTTCATTTCAACAAAGGCAGAGGCGCTACGGTAGACAGAGCTCCTAGCTTTATGCCATGAACTTTTGGATTAATTGTGAGGCTGAGAAAACCTTATTGAGATCATTGAAGGTGAGTTCTTATGAGAAACAAGTCTGAGGTACTTAAGAGCGATGTTGTCAACATCCTTTTTGGAGGATCCAACACGGGTGCAGCGCGCAGCATTGGGTAACCCTTGTCTCATGATCCTGCAAATGGACAGCTGTGAGACATTTCATCTAGTAGCCAATTAGAGCGAGCTCTACCTTGTCTCCAACAAGCACATGAGGCAAGATCGATGACTTGTTGCTAAGGTGGTAAATACGGTATCTCAGACACCTGACCACGAAGCATCTGGGATGGTCACAAACAACTGGTATAGACTGTGGAAATGAGGGAAGATAAGTGGACTCGTGATGAACGTTTGATTATTCTAAGTCGAGATTGCAGTCTTCACGTTTTTGGTATCTTTTTTTTGTGTGTGTGTTTATGTCTAGTTTCCTTTTTTACATTTCCTCTACTTGCTGAAAGTTGCAATTACCTGATACCACTATGATGCATTTGATGTCATAGTTTGAGCAAGTGATACATGTCATTGTGCATATAATTTAACGATGGTTCGATTTGGATAATTTTTAGGAAATCAAACCAAACCAATTAAATCGAGTTTTTGTGCATCGGAATTTATTGTTTTTTCTTTTAATAGTATGTGACATGCTTTCAAGTACATGTTGAATTTGACTATATTCCAGTATAACATTATGTCATTACCTAATCAATTACTACTATTTAAGCAAAGGAGAAATTATACATGTAATCAAGTTATATATGTAGCCTATTCGATAAAATTGTAAGCATTGTTTTAAGAATTTAGCTATTTCAAGAAAATTTATAACATTTCTTATGATGAATTATTACTATATTTCAAGAAACTTTACAATATTATTTTTTATGTGTTGGTATATGTATATACTTTTTAGTTTGTTGGTACATAGACTATGATGATGTATAAAGTGGTAACTACAATCTGTATAAAAATTTGGTTGTTATTTTAGTATATAATATGGTGTTTTTATATCAAATGGTATAAATTGGGGTTGGAAATTAAATTAATACAATGATTGGTTAGTAACTTGATATACTGTATGATTTGTTTATATCTAATATTTAACATCTTGGTATACATAATATTTTTTTGTATTCAATATGATTTGTTACTATCAAATGGTTAATTTTGTTGACATACAAAATGGGTTTTAAATTCATGAATGTTTAAAAGTTTGGTTTGTATTTTGGGATACAAAAGTTTGTATTTTGGTATACGTCGTTGTTGTGAAATTTCTTGGTATTGCGTAACGTATGTGGTTTGTGGTTGAATTGAGGTATATATATTGAAAGTTTAAAATAATAATGTTGTTTAAATTGGTGATTAGTTAAAGTTGGTGTATTTCGTATCAAAATAACAACCAAACTGTTATTCTATCTTAATAGTTATGTAGCAACATGGTTAGCGTTTTTCCATTTTATTTATTTTCTATTAATACATCATACTGAATAAACCATTCCGTTAGCATATATATATATATAGGTGAATGTGATGGTGTAGTAATTGTATTGTAGATATTGAGCTTTTTTTTGGGTAGATATGTTGGTGTATTTGACATATTTGAGATAATTTATAAACACCAAATTTGTTTGGTGTATATGTATGTGTTTGTGGTATATGTAGTTGTTGTTAAATAACTTGGTAATTTGTATGTTTTGTGGTTTTTGGTTGGTTTAATATATATACATTGATAGGTTAAAGAACAAACGTTAAATTGGTTAAGTACTTAGTAATTTGTGTTGGTGTATTTCATATCAAAATAACAACATAACTAGTATACTAACTTAAGTAAAACATAACTAGTATATTGAATTATTAAAACCATTTTGTATACCAACATGATTACAATTTTGAATTAAAAGAAAACCAACATGTTGAATTAAATTGTAAACAACATTCTGTTTTATATCTATATTGCTAAATTTCTTATGAAATTATAAATTGTATTATGTTATATATGTACGACTTGTTTAATAACAATAAGTTATTATTTAACGTAGGAAAGTATGTGGGTTTCAGTATTGAAGGAGTGATATATGATGTGAACATCAAGTACAAATGCTTAAGTACTACTATTGCTTCACAATTAAGTGTCGACACAACCATTTATGAGTTAGAACTTAAATATGTCGTGACTGGTCCATCTCCATCGATGAAGATTCATAATGATATGGGTGTTCAAGTATATTTAGATTTTAAAAAATGTAATTCTGATTTCTTTTTGAAATATCCATTATGTGTAACATGTGTGGATAGAGCTATTGTCACAACCCAGACCATCGTGATTGGCACCCACACTAACCCTCCGGTGGGAGAACCATTACTACAACCCAACTAACCATGAATCTACGCATTTAAAGATACGGAAGCAGGTTTAAATGCAGAAATAAAGTAGAATTCCCATAAACTCTAAAAGTCTAACAAACGATTGCGGAATTAAATGCCTAGAACCTGAAAGTCAATGTACCAAAACTATAACAAAGAACCATAGTATAAAGAAATGGGTACAACCCAAGCTAAATATAGGAATATCTAATGAACTAGTCTAAGTCCGAATAAGATGGACTAAACAGAAAGAGAACTCAAGGCAGCCCGGAAGAACTGGCTCACCCTTGAATTCGATGACGATCACTGATCTTCTAAACGAGGTCTGTCATTAGCCGCTTGAAGATGCCATGTACTTAACAAAGAAAGAGCAAGTGCAGTATCAGTACACAACCACAGTGTACTGGTAGGATCACGCGGCTATCCCACTAAGTGCAAAATAAGCAAGTCATTACAACATCATAAACATGCATACACCGAACATATACAATATCAATATCATTTCAAGATCAATGTACAATTCCACCTTCTCAACAATACGCATATGTATAACAAGTCATTGGTCCTCTCATGGAACTCATACCCAAACAGTAAGTGTACCAAATCGTGGCACCCGTTTCAAGTTAGTGTGTCGGATCGTGACACCCGTTCCAATATTTATGTCGGTACGTGAAATCTGATCCCAGTTAGTGTGTCGGAACGTGACACCCGCTCCATTCAACATACCACAATCACAATCACAATGTACATTCTCACAATCATACAATTAAGAGGTGATTCATGGCATATAGTTATTCGTTCATACTCATTTACGATTAGTGTGATCAATAATGCAACATTCACATACATACATGCAATATAATGAAGCAAGAACAAACATATATCACACAACATGAAATCACAACCATCAC
>JAJONR010009171.1:0-25742 GCA_029582245.1 Solanum etuberosum
TTGGCCGATGAAGAAATTACCGTCGATTTTCAAGGCCTTCCATTTTAATAAGACGGATTTTTATTTTGAAGTTATTATTTGATTTATTCATTTTTATTCATATTTATTTATTACTAACACTTTTACTAAGTATCTTTACAGGTACCCGGAATTGCTTCCCATTGAAGCTATTCGAATGAAGTTCGAATTATACTCTTTATTCATTATTTTGTATATATTGACGTTAGGCAAACTTAGGCCGTTTATTATATTATTGTTTTATTTTATTACTTTGTGTATATTGCATGTTTGTTTTACTTGTATATTTGTTTTTATCTCCTCCTTAATTTGAAAAAAAAAATAAAAATGAATTCAGTCGGGACCCACAGTTGTGGATTTCGAAGGATGCCTAACACCTTCCCTTCGAAATAACTTGAACCCCTTACCTAGAATCTAATGGTTTCGTAGACATTTTTAATTGGTTTCCTAATTTTTCCTAAAATTAGGTGGCGACTCCTTTAAAACATCTTTTTTCTTGAAATTCTTTTAAAATCGACTTAATTGTTTATTTTTCGAGTCACCGCGACGTTTCGCCCTATTTTGAATAGAGTAGGGATGCAAACAGTGGCGATCATCTATTGGTCACGCTTTAAATAACATAAATAAATTTATAAACCCACCCATTTTTAATTAGACTCGTCCAAATCATATCCGACCCACATTAGTTTAACCCCACCAGACTGATCTTCATTCTCTTTTACTCTTTTCTTTTTGTCTGCAACCTATCTTCATAAGCATCAACAATTTCATGAATAAGTTTTCGATTTGGTGAAGAATCACATTTTATCGAATAACTCATATATCAGCTGAAACAATACCAATTAAAAGAAGTTAAATGGTCAGTATCGCCGCCAACGATGCTGCACACAACGATGATGCCTACACTTTGTAAACCACCACCACTAGAGTTCTCAGAACCTGAGTTGGGTTTGCTGACTTGTGTTGAGTATTCCTCCAATTATCAAAAAAGTCGTCGAAAAATTCATCGGCAGCGAGGGTTGAAGTTGTAGGAGCTGGGTTGGTGGTGTTAGACTTGTTGGTTGTTCTCCAATTGTCGTAAAAATTGTCGAAAGAGCAAGAAATGATAAGCTAAGACGAGTGAAAATAGCATCTAGTAAAAATGAAAAATGATCAGAAATTAAAGGAGGAGATGGATGAACCGTGCCTTTTTCTATAAAGTTTCTTCATAGTTACTGATAGTGAAAAAAATAGAAAATTTCGGTCAATTGATTTAAGTTAATATGGGTCGGACGGACATAATTTGGGTGGGTCTAATTAAAAATGGATGGGTTTATAAATTTATTTAGATTATTTAAAGCGTGACCAATAGATGATCGCCACATATTTTAAGAATAAATTAAATTTGTTTAAATGAGTGGCTGTTAAAAAAAATGGTCAATATTGGACCCATAGGTGGATGTCAAGAGTATTTTGAAGCTAATAGATGGATAAAGAATAATTTTATACCATTTCCAATAGTTTAAGAATATTTTAGGCTCTTCTCCGTAAATAATTTAAACTACGCAATCTGTCCATGTGAGTTTTACGAATTGTCAGTGTCTCGGTTCCCACAACATGGTCCACTGATACATTAATATCCTCTTTGTTGGTCGTGTTGGCAACAAATTTCGGAGAAATTAAAAAAAAAAAAAAAAAACAGGCTTCGATGGGTGTTATAAAAAAATTTCTTTAGATTTATAAAGTTATATAAATATTATTTCTTTGACATATTCAATATCATAAATTTCAAAAAGACTAATCATATAAATATTCTACTACATTTTAATTTTAATTTTTTTTAAAAAGAAGAATTATTTTTTAAAATAAATTGTCTCAATTTATATAAGTTAAAATTTCCTTTTTAGTCCGTCTAAAAAGAATGATATATTTTTTTAAATTACCCACTTTATCTTTATTTTAGACATAAGTTTTAAAAAAAATATTTCTTAAACTTTATGTCAAGTCAAATTAAGTCATATAAATTAAAGAGTAAATTGTAGGTTTAACAAACATAAAAATCATATTTGTATGTTATAGCTATAGTTTGTATAATTGCGCTCCAAAGTAATGTTTACTATGGAGCATCAGATTTGTGTCAATCGCTGGCAGCCTCTTATTTGTATAAATCGCTGACAGCCTCTCGTTTGTATAAATCGCTGGCAGCCTCTCAATTCAATTTTATGTGTTTGTATATTTGCATAAAATTTGAATTTGTATACAATTGAATCGAAATGAAACATTTGTATATCAAATATCTGTCTCTCGCTTTATACAAGACAAATTATACATTGTAATTTGTATAATATGTGTTTGTATAAAGCGAGAAAGACAAAAGAGAACTGGGTAGGGGAAGATCTGTACTTGTATAATTATAAGTGTATAGGACGAAAATATATGTATGTGTATTTGTATATACAGTTTTCTCTCGCTTTATACAAATACAAACGCATTTTATACATTTGTGTTTGTATAAAGTGAGAGAGGCGAGGGAGAGACTGGCGAAAGTGGCGAGCGAGAAATCTAGGGAGAGAAGCGAATGACAACTGTTTGCTACGGGCTACAATTAAATCAAACTGTGGTTATAATATTAATTTAAATTAATTGTTTGCTATTTTATACAATTTTCCCTAAATTAAATGGAGGAATAAAAAATTAATAAGGTGAGAACTTTTTTTGGTCATATTGCATTGTAAAATTTGGAAATAATAATTTTTGTTTCCAAAATTGAAAAAATGATATTTGAATTTTTTTAAAAAAAAAGAAAAATCTCGCGGTGGGACGCCTATACATGTTAATTCTATCCCTAGTTACATTTTGTATTTGGTATATCTGTACAGTTTGTAGGTCCTTGATGCAGTCCAGTGCGTGTTTTCTGAGTAGACTTGTTTACAGTGTTTTTTGTTTTGTTTTTGAATTGATACAACTAGGACAGATCGTTTAGTGACCTTTTATTAACATAAATTTTTCAAATAGGCCTTATCTAAAGTAATCTAAAGTATTTTTTTCTTGTCCTATTCTTCAAATTTATCTAACAACACTTGATAATTCATCACTTCCTTTTAGGTTTATTAAATCTTGTTAAATCTATTGACACTGTCATATGATTTTGCTTTGTCAGTCGCATCATTTGTTGCCTTAAAACAAACTCCTCAGTTACTTTACCATCCCAACTGTGTTGACTACCATGTGTTTTAGCTTCTTTTTTACTTTTGTAATTTTCACTTATTTAATGCATAGGTGAGATATCTCCATCCCTAATTACTTTATCAAAACATAAGTCTATCATATTATCTTCCTCATCCCAATTGTTTACGGAACCGTTGACTGATCAATTGTTTACAGTACCGTTGATTGATATATTTTAATGCCTATACATCCATATAGTGTTTCCCATTGCGCCAATTCTTGGTATGAAGTCTATCTTGAATAAGTGATATTTTAAAACATAACATGTTATTGTAAGTTGTTTTGAAGTTTTGATAATTTAACAAATTATGAAATCTAATAAGAGACTTGATTCCATGAACTACGATATGAGAGACTGAGAGTCAATTACGTGAAAATAATAGCTACAAAAAACCACAATCAGTGCCACTGCTGCAATGGTTGGTGCGCGTCTACAGAGCAACGGTACTCTCGACCAATGGCATTGCTCCAAGGTTTTTGTCCATCTTATAATAATCTCTTCACAAATGACATAACCTAGTTTTTTGCATTCTAGAAGAATCACACAGTGAAAGTCTTTCTCTGAAGAAATATTTCTCATAGACAACGAGGGACTTGATAAAGTTATCATTCTTTCTTAGTTTTTATTTAAGATTATATTTATGTGCTTATTCATTGTAAGATCTATTCCTAAGTTTTAAAGGAATCAGTCGAATCTTTCTTCATTATTCAGAGTTGTAGCTAGAGTTAGATATGTCATGTTCTTGCATTCTATATCAGCTAAACTTAGTTGGTGTAGTGACAATAGAGGTATTGCTCTAATTTGTATAACAAAGTTGTTATAGTGAGGGGAAAGAAATTAAGAGTTTAATTCCTAGGTTACAAGAGTTCGTAATCTGAATCTCAGCTTTTTGAAGTTAATGGAGTTAAGTTGAGATCCTGTAAAACAGGTTATGGTTTTCTCCTTCCACATAAATTTTTGTGTTCTTTATTTTAAGTGTTTACTTTCCGCACTATTTTATTGAGTCAAGAAACCCAATCTATTAACTAATAGTAAACACATTATCAAACTAAAAATATCATATAATATGAATTGCAGGGATTGTCTAAAGTTTGGTGAACAGTCAATTGAATATATTTTGTCTTTTTCTTGTTTTTCTTTCCTTATGGTGTGGACGTGTGTAATTAGTCTCACCACAATTTTTTATATGATAAGAAACGCTAGGGTACTGCGCATTGTGCGAAGGATAATCGAATTTTTTTTATAACAAAATCCCATGTGTTTGACGTTTTTCTCCCTCTCTATAAATAGGCTCAATTTATGAATTTTGTGATGGGAAGAGCTGGCTATAATTGTTTTGTTAATTATATATATATAAAAAAAATCTTCTTTTTGAAAAGAGAATTTTAATTAAGAGATGGTTAGAACACCTTGCTACGACGAAAATGGAAGGAAGAAAGGGACTTGGACACTTGAAGAAGACAAGAAATTAGCAGCATATATTACTAAATATGGCTCATGGAACTGGCGACAACTTCCCAAGTATGCTGGTGAGAATATATATATATATACGGAGTTGGTATTTGATGTTTATGAATTTATAATTAAATCGTAGTTTGTTAAAGTTGTTATGTTTTAAATTAATGATTTGTAATGTTCAACAAACTTTATTTTTGAACGATAATACAAAGTTTTGGCTGAACCTCTAATGTGTGATGAAATCCGGATTAGAGGTGGAATTAGGTCAGAACTTACGGGTTCATCCGAACAAACAATACACTAAATGAGTGTAATAAATTTCGAATCAAGAAAATTGAACCCTATCTTTTGTTTTAAAAAAAAATACGAGTTGAATATCTTGATTCCATCTCTAAGTTTCATTATAATTATCATTATCGTTTTAGAATTCAAATTGACTGATTATTGTTGCTTGTGAATTAAGGTCTAGCAAGGTGTGGAAAAAGTTGCAGACTTCGATGGATAAATCACTTAAGGCCAAATGTTAAAAGAGGAAACTATACGAAAGAAGAAGATGAAATCATCTTGAACCTCCATGCTCAACTTGGAAATAAGTACGTATATTTCTTCCACATGCCCAATTTTACGAGCTAACATTCACCAAGCCGAGCAAAGAAGACAAATCCAGAATTTAAAATTTTCAATATTGAATTCATTGTATCACAGAGGGTTGTGTCACAGAGGGGTGTACGTAGGTCGGTTTGATATTTTTTTCATTTACCAAACTAAATTAACTATGTAGATTTTTTAAATTTACAAGTTAAACCAACAAGAGTCGATTTTTCGATCTAACCTCCTCTCTTTTCTTTTTTTTTCTTTTTCAAATCTGCACATGGTGCCTAGGGTTAGGCTTTTATTAATAAATATAAATAAAAGAATCTCAAAGAGATAATTGCAAGCAAAGGAGAGTTAGGTCTTACTCTACTAATTTTATTAAAGTAACAAACACTACAAATTAACAAGCATTTTCGATTTGTTTTGGTTTTTTTCTCTCGATAAAGCCTCTGCAACATAAAACATGTAACTAATGCTTCTAAATATATCTTTATTTGTCCTAGTAAAATATACAAGCATTACATGGCACTTCCGGAAAAGAAAAAAAATTGAAGCCATGTTATTATGGTAAAATATATATTGTCAAAGAAAAATTCAGTATGATACATTAGATCCGACTTGGTTATTAATAGAGTGAACAATAAGGATAATGAAAACTCATAATAGAAGTATTGTTAGTAAGAGATAATGAAAATGAACAAGATGTGTTTTAATCTAATTTCTCTTAATTTTAACTATGTAGCATAAAAAATATTCATGAGGAGATCCCTTTTGTTAGTATATATTCCCCTATAAATTTAAACTCCATGTCAATTGCAAAATATTGGTATCAAGCTACATAGTTATGGGCATATGTCTATAACTTTTTATCTTGTTCGAGAGGTTATGCATCATATTCCTCTTGCTCTTATATTTTGGTATGTCCTTCTATTATATTTAATATATAAGATAGGGGACATGTCTAACCTCTCATTCTAAAAATGGCTTTTGATTAAAAAAAAAATGAATATGATTTGATCTAAGCTTTATTAGTACTAATTTTTTTTCTTGATTTAATTCGATTTATTAATTTGATATGGTTTGTAGGTTGAATAGACCTCCTCAAATTCTTTTTAATATATTCACACGGAGTTCAGTTATATACTCTAATATGAAAAAAGATAATTTTGTCATTTTACTATGACAATAGAGATGATTCAATTTCTTTAATGTGACAAAAATAAATTCATAGTACTATTACTTTTGTACGTAGCTAGTGAAAAGTTTAGTAATCACATGTGAAATTATGATTGCAGGTGGTCCACGATTGCTGCTCACTTGTCAGAAAGATCAGACAACGAAATAAAGAATCATTGGCACACAACACTTAAAAAGCGCGCTATTGATTATAATAATAAGAATAATATTGAAAGCAATACTAGAAGAAAGATCACTAGTGTGGAAAATCAAAATGCAAGTGCTAATAATAATAATAATATGCATGAAAATATAGTATTGGAAAGTTCAGAATGGTCATCAAAGGAGTCATCAAGTGAAGCATTATCCTCTATTGATTATCAACAAGACATTTTTCAAGAAGAATTAGCTAATTTGGAGGAAAATACTAGTGGAAGCTTTTGGACAGAACCATTTGAAGTGGATAGTAAAATTGATTTTGTAGCTCCTTCAATTGATTATTATGGACTTGTGTGTCCACCTTCTCCTTTTATACCTCATGACTTTCTTTCTTCCTTTGATCTAGATGATTATAATTGGTAAAAACTAAGGAAAAAACATCAATAGATTTATCTTATATGATCATCACATTCTGCTAAAATGTTTTGGACATGTATTGATAAATTCTCATGTATTCTTGTATTATCTGACAAAATATATTTAATCCTTAATTTATTAAAAATATAATCTTTGATCCTTTGCTGGTAAATTTTACATATTCCTAGTGAGGAGAACATCTCTTTATCTCATTGTCTCCTTCTCTTATCATTCCTCAAGCGAATTTTGTGGCCTTGGATATTGATATTGTTGGACACATTTGTGTTAACTAATTATATAGTTTTCTAGATTTTTTGATTTTTTTAGACTAGATGCCCAAGCGTAAATTTTTTTTTTTAAAAAAACATAGTAAAATACGTATGAAGTCTAACCACATCGAAAGAGACTAAGGAATTTTGAGTACTTTCGACTTCAACGTGCCTTACACCCTTGGCTCGAGTTTGGCGTAAGAGATTTTACGAAAGTGTGAGTGGATTATATTAAGGATGTGTATGATATGGAGAAAAATATTTTCAACTTATAAATATGCTTCTGTTTTGAGCGTTCAATTAATAATTGAATTTACTTATTTGAACACTAAATAGAACCTAAGTTTTTCTATAGAGAATTGCAGGCCCAAGCTCTCTGTGGCTCAAGCCCAATACAAATCATTTCAAACTTAATGTGGATGGCTGCTGTATACTTGAGCGGTATCGACCAACATATCTTTAACGAAAAATTACATTATTAAAAATAGGTTTTTATGTGTATATATCACATATTGACACAATAACAGTCGAGATATCACATATTGACACAATAACACTCCTTGACTTCTACGCGATTTTAGACACTCCTTAGTCGAAATTCTGGTTTCGAGACCAAATAATGGTAAAGAAAGAAATAAAAATTCCTTGTAGAGGAAATTTTTTTCGAGATTGGTTTTATTGCGTGCTCAATATGTACCTTTACATATGTTTATAGGAATTCATTTGGTACTACAAGTATGAAGTATTAATCTGTTCTTTTGTTGTTAATTTTTAACAAAAATGGTATCTCAAGTAATTTCTGTTCCGGAAAAAATAAATTATTACCTAAATAGTAGAAAATAATCTTTTTTTATTTGGATAATTTATTGACAAGGATAATTAACAGAGAATTAAGCATTTAATCCTTTCAAAAACTCGAGCTGGGAAGAGAGGACATGAGGGTATCATATCTAATGACTCTCTCTTCTTCTGTTTTTAATTTTTCAATCTTACCATTTAGTAGAGATTTTAATCATAATAATAGAGAATAAAGTCACAAATAATAATAATTAAAAAAAAAAATTCCAACCTTTGAAACTCACAAATACACTTGAGCAAAAAGTGTTCATATGACATACTTTTCTTTCTTGATCTTGATCTGTAGCAAAAATGATGATACACATTTTTTTTTTTAAAATAATAAATTTTATAATTTTCATTTTACATTCATAAGAAAATTGATATGATCATACAAATATTATAGCCTGTTTAATCTTAAAAGTTTCAAAAATTTATCATCATACAAATGCTACATATGATATATTTAAAAATCTTTCTTTCATTCTTGAATCTGAATCAACTCAAGCACTACGTTACATAAATTAAAAAGGAGCAATAAGTATAAATGGCTAAAATAGTCTAATGATTTATAATTTTTATTTTTCTTCTCTTTATTTTTTTCAACATTGATGTGGTTTCGTTTCTTGTAGACTTGCACTAAAAGTGTAATGAATATTGGTCCAAGTCCAATCTTATAAGAAAAACGAGTTGAAATGTGCTGCTCATTTTAGCCTGACAAAATTAAATAAATAAATTAAAAAAAAAAAACAGGCGTTGACCTGGAGTTTTCTCTGAAAAAGATATCTCAGGACCATTTTACTACGTGCTACACGTTCTTGTTGTTGCACTATAAATAGGTCTCAATTTTTATAATTTGAGGATTCAAGTAATTAATTAGGAAGAGTAATATTAAAAAAATTATTCAAAGCAATCTAGGAGTGAGCTAGGGTTAGGCTTGACTCTTACCTCGTACATTAATACAAAAAAGAGTCACAACTCTTTATCGTGTGATATTTTTTGGAGAGAATTAATCTAGAGATGGTGAGAACACCTAGCTACGATGAAAATGGAAGGAAGAAGGGGACTTGGACTCCTGAAGAAGACAAGAAGTTAGAAGCATATATTACTAAATATGGCTGTTGGAACTGGCGCCAACTTCCCAAGTATGCCGGTGAGAATTTCTGTTACGAAATTTTGAGTTGAATGCTTAAATTCTTTCGAAATTGGGTTTAGTCCAAAAGGGGTTTTTTTTAAATGTTGAGTCACTCCATGCATTGACTAGTTAAGGTTTTGGAGTGGTTTCTAGTTAATGTTCTTTCATAAAGTAATACTTAGTCTCCTCGATCTAATTTATGTATTTTAGTTTGACTGTGCATGAAGTTACGAAATTAAAATATCTTTTAAATTTTATGAATTATTGGTGTTGGTGAATTAGGACTAGCAAGGTGTGGAAAGAGTTGCAGACTTCGATGGATGAATCACTTGAGGCCAAATGTTAAAAGAGAAACTACACCAAAGAAGAAGACCAAATCATCTTGAACCACCATGCTCAACTTGGAAATAGGTACGCACTATTCTTTCACATGTCCAATTTTACTAGCAAACACAACATAACTAGGCGAATTCAGGATTTAGTCTAATTTTTAAAATTTTCAATATTAAATATATTATGTTAGATCTAATATTTATTAAGATTTTAATAGATTTTTACTTATATATTTATACACCGTGCAAAAAAATTATAAGTTCATACGAACCCATAGCCAATTAATGGTTACATGGGCCTCTACAGTAGAGAGAGTTAAATCAAACTTCCTCCTCGAATACTTTTTAATAGATACACATACAATTTAGTTACTTTATTAATATGATAAAAGAAAATATAGTGATTTTAATATCACAATGGATAAAAATCTTTTTTTTATGTGACCAAAAAGTGTTGTATCATGATCAAGTGGGACAAAGAAAGGAGGCATTACTCCCAGAAAACGTGCAACTAATCTTTTCTTCCTGCTTCTTCCTTGAGATTCGATATTATAGAGTTCTTTTCTACTCTAGTATAGCTAGCTAGTGTAAAAAGTTTAGTAATCACACATGAAATTAACCCCCGTAAACTTGTATGATTTCAGATGGTCAGCGATTGCTGTTCACTTGCCAGGAAGATCAGACAACGAGATAAAGAATCATTGGCACACAGCATTGAAGAAGCGCGCTGATAGCGCAAGTGAAGGAAGCAAGAAATGCAATAATAAGAATAGTGGAAGTAATATCAAAAGAAAGAGTAGTGTGGAAAATCAAAATGCAAGTGCTAATAATAATAATAATATGCATGAAAATATAGTATTGGAAAATTCAGAATGGTCACCAAAGGATTCATCAAATGAAGAACTCTCCTCTTATCAACATGAGCAACATAAAGTTTTTCAAGAAGAATTAGCTTTGGAGGAAATTTCTAGTGGAATTTTTTGGACAGAACCATTTCAAGTGGATAGTTTCATCAATAGTAAAATTGATTTTGTAGCTCCTTCAATTGATTATTATGGACTTATGTGTCCACCTTCACCTTATATAGGTCATGAATTTATTTCCTCCTTTGACTTTGATCATTATAATTATTGGTAAGTGCATGTGTAACATTTGGTAATGTTGCATATTTACAAACAAAGTTTATTAATTCAATCAACCTTAGAAAATGTTGACGTTTTGTTTCTTCTTGTGTGTTACAAATAATTGTACAATTCTGATTAATTGAGGTGTTTAGTACTCTGTTAGTCCGTTTTTACTTTTTCAATATACTAAAAATGAATGTCCATTTTTATTTGTCTAGTTTCAAAATCCAAGAAATTTTTACTTCATAATTTACCTTTATTATTATTAATTATAGTCATTTTCCAAAACATTAAATTTATTATTTATTATTCTTTAAGAATTGTGTCAAGTCAATAGTACTAGACAAATAGAAATAGACAGAGAGAATAATTGACAACATATATGGAACTTGATCTAACTCAAGTAAAATTTTCTAAGTAGATTATTTACGAAAAGTCAAGATAAGAAATTATAAAATTTAATGTTAAGCTCAATGGATTTTTTACCTTTTTTGTTAATTTTTACTTATCACATTTGGACTTGTTGCATTCATCAAGAAAGTAATAATTTCCATAATTATTTTGTCACACTACTCCTATTAATTGATGTTTAGTAGATCTTAGCAAATGATTTAGAGAGTAAAAGTAATTCATACTAACGATAAAACATGAAAAAAATAATTATTATCTTTTCTTAATATTTTAAAAGTTAAAAAAGATTACGGGGAATCAAACAAGGAAATCTAGGCAAACTATTAAAGGCATATGTGTACGTTTATGTTAGTTTTCCACAATTAGTACTTTGTTTTCTTTATTTTTTCTGTATGTACCAAATAGATTATTCGTACTAAGTTTCGAATGTATAGAGTTCGATCAATTAGTTTATCAACATGGTCAATATATATGTTATTAGTGTATATATTGTGTGTAGGTATGTATATTATATATTAAATATAAAGTATACACTACCTATATATATAGTTTGTACATATTTTTTTAAATTCGTAAGTCAGTTTTTAGAATCGTAATCATACTTTAAATAAATAAAAAATTATGACAGAATTTGGGAAGAAAGGGAGAAGATTGAAAAAATAAAAAAAATAAGAAACACAATGGTTTTAAGTCAACATTTAGGCCCAAATAATATTTTTTGGAGCCTTTTTATTTTGACTGTTGTTGATCGCTCATCATTTTAAACTGTACAAGGTATTCAACTTTTAATTTCCAATTTATACACATGAGCAATTTTAGTGCTTCGTGTTTATTAAAATTGGTCCTTAAAATATTATTATTTGGAATATATTTATGTATAAATTTTAGGAATCACATAGTTTTAATATGAAATTATAATCTATCCCTATTTAGTTTGTAATTACATTAATCCCTGAAAAAGTAAAACAAACCGGATGCATAATATGTAGCTCGGATACATTAAAAAGGAACTCGGATACATTATAAAATTAACGTTATATATGTTATTGTTGCGCTTTTAATGGAAAACAAAAACGGAAAATCAAAAATTGAATCTCTTAAATCACGAACATCAGTTTCAACATTAATGTCATTGATAGAAACGTGATTCCCAAAATAACAAACCAAATCAGAATTCAAAAATTCAAATCTTGTTTGTCTTCTTCCCTGTTTCAACGAAGAAATATTCGAATGAGAATCAATTTTGTTGTTGTGAGTTTGATCGGATACATAATGAATATCTCAATTTTATTGAGGCATTCTGGAGTAAGGGAGAGTGAGGTTAAATATGAAAGATACAAGAGTGATGGGATAGTGGTTGGTGAAACTATTTCCTTCATGAATCTAGTTTCAATCATTGCGGCTGAGTTGAATACTGTTGGGTCGAGAAAAAAAATTGAAATCCGATACATTGTAGAGGAAACTCCTCTCCAATGAGTATAAGGACTGATATGGGAGTAAAACTGTACGTAGAGGTGAAGAAACGCGAGATTGGATTTGGTATGTATCCCCTATATGTTGATACAACTGATAAGGATGTTGGCGATATAGAAAGTTTTGATGTGTCGACTGGTGCAATCGTCTGTGTTGAAGGTGCTGAAAAGGATACACGCGCAAAAAATGGTGATTCGTGTTATATACCAAAGTTGGAGGTAACGAATTACATATCTGATACAAACAGTACAGACGTGAAAGTGAATCAATTGTACAAGGATAAAGACACGCTAGTATCTGTAATGGCAAAATACAAAATAAAACATGGCTTCAATTTTTGAGTTAAAAAATCTGATAACAAAAGGTATGTTACTCGTTTTTCATTCATGATTTTGAATTTTGGTGAATCAATCATGATACTTTATTTGCTATAAGGTTTATTCATTAAATGTTTAGCGTGTTATTTTGAGTTCTTAGATCTGTAAGTTACAGTATTGTTATTATAAAGTATCAGGTATATGTGACACTACTCTTTTTTGGATGTTTGAATTTATGTAAGCGTAGCAAAATCATGATACATTATTGCATTACAGTTGATACAATTATGATTTGATGTATATTTACTATTTAATGTATTTTTGTATCTATGAGTTTTTCTAATATTATTATAACGTATCGTAAATAATTGAACTACTTTCTTTCATATGTTAATGTATCAATATATGATTGTTCTGATTAATGTATCATTGTATTTTGGTGAAACAGTAAGGATACATTACCGGCTAAAATTATGATACATTAAACTTGTGACGTATATTTTTTGATGTATCATATCTGCGAGTTAAAGTACTGTTAACATAAAGTAACTGATACATGTTACTATACTTTTTGTTGATGTTTGATATTATATATGCATATAATAATAATGATACATTATTGCAGTCAACTTGATACAAGTATGATTTGATGAATATTTCATGGTTAATGTGTTTTTTTTATCTTTTTGTCAATGTAAGATTACTATAAAGTATCATATTTATTTTACCTTATGTTAATGTATCAGTATTGTAAATTTTCTTTAATGTATCCTTGTGTACATAATCTATTATTTTAATGTATCAGTTAGGCTTTTTACTAATGTGTCTGGAAAAATGCAGCTATGTATTATTGTGTTTATCGGATGATTGTTGTTGGAGATTCAGTGCATCTGTTAGGAAGAAATCAGATTTATTCAAAGTGAGGTACTTCAACAGTGAGCATACATGTCCGTTGAGGGATAGGATATTAACAAAGGTTCAGGCTATAGTTAGGTTCATTAGTGGTGTGACAGCGCCTAAACTGCTCAATCATAAAAGAATTCATACACCAAATGATGTTATTGAGGATATTAGAGCACTGTATGAGATTGATATTTCATACCAGCAAGCATGGCGTGTTAAGGAGCTTGCATTAGAGATGATAAGGGGGTTTGAATACTGTGTATCCAAATGCTTATATACGGATGCATAAGTCGGAGCAAAATCAGTTCATGTATCTGTTCATATCATTAAGGCCACTAATGAGGGGATTTGACTACTGTAGACCAGTAGTTGTTGTTGACGGTGCATATCTTGGTGGAGCTTACAAAGGAACTTTTGTATCAGCAAGTACGCTTGATGGTGCAGGTATGATTTCTGTATTAGGATTTATAAATTTTTGTCTCATAACAATGGTTACTTGATTTTGATACTTTATATATAGATAGTTGTGTATCTAGAAATTAACAAACTTGTGCGCTATTTATGAGTAGGATGCATATTGCCGTTAGCTTATGGAATGGTGGACAGTGAAAATGATTGTTCATGGACATGGTTCTTCCAACAGTTTAAAAGTGTATTTGGGGAGAGGGAAAAAATGTGTGTTGTATCAGATAGAAATGAAAGCATAATTAAGAGTGTCAGGACTGTTTTTCCAAATGTTCCTCATTTTGCATGCATATGGCACCTTTGAAAAAATATTTGTTCAAACTTCAAGAGATGTAACACCCCGTATGCTAGAACTATCAAAATGCAGATTTTCAGCAGTTGCAGTTGTAGGTGCAACCCACGGTCCGTAGGGTGACCCACGATCCGTAAGGTGACCCACGGTCTGTGCTAGTGGTCCGTGGGAGGCCACCTGCAAGTCTCCCCAGAAAGCTCTAAAAAAATTCGTCTAAGGCACAACCCATGGCCGGACTCACGGACCGTGGTCCAGGTCCGTGGATCGATGCCCCAGTTTCCAGCCCAGTTGCGAACGACGGCCGACCAGCATGGACCGTCGGTCAATCCACGGTCTGTGGGTCTGGTCCGTCGGTTGGCCTCGACAGCAGTTAAGTCAGAGTCTTTTCCTTATGCATTGGACCCCTAAACTACGTCGTTTAAACCCTAAACTACGCAGTTTTAGCCTAGAATCATAACTAGAACTTACCTAAGTCAGATCATTCATCAAAACTTAGAAAAATTATAGTGTAAGAGGAGAAAGAGGTCAAGAACCCTAGTTCAAGAACGCAACAAGATTCCATCAGTTCCAGCCCCGAAATCAAAAGAATTATTCGTGGAATTCATCACCAGGTATGTGAAATTTCACTAGTGGGTTTTTTTCGCCTATTAGGTCCCTAGAATTCAGTCAGAATCTTGATTCCCTTGATATTATCTAGACCTAGGGTTTCTTGAATGTTAGAAATTGTTGGGTTTTAGTTGTTAGAATGATCCAAATCAGATTTATCATGTTGTTGCTCAGTTTCTTGCATGAAATTCAGAACCCTAGCTATGTAGTTCCTTCAATTCATGAATTACACATACTAGGCCAGCTATTTCAATTATATATATGCTTTAGTTTACGAATGTCATATTATCAGATATAATTGTTGCATTATCAAAGTATGCATGTCAGAACATCGAGCTATCCATGTTTTACAGCATTCAGTCATAATGTGTTAATTTCATAATCAATTAGGAGTAGCTTAATACCGAGTGGACTAGGGTTCCAGCGTACCCTCAAAGTCTCAGAACTACGTGCCCCGTAGATTGTAAGTCCCATCTGTGGGCATCATTTTAGTGATCACGCCAGTTATACCTTTATACCTCTGGCAGGGTATATTGGGTCCTTTCGATGGGGTGTATACATCGGACTCCACATTTAGCTCATGTGGTTTTATGTCGGTTATTAGTAGCTCCCACAGTATAGTCAGATTCTAGTGCATTGACCAGGTTATCAGTTACAGTTCAGTAGTCAGACTCAGCATATCATGTGTTTGGTCATTGCATTCAGTTAGCTCAGTATTTCAATATATCTCAGTATTTATATTCAGTTCAGATTATATCATTATTTTTATTGCTTTTTTCAGTTATGATTATTGTTCAGCTTTACTTTATCCTGCATGCTCAGTACCTTTCAAGTACTGACGCATACTCTGCGCTACATCTTCTCGTGATGTAGGTTCAGGTTCTCAGCTTTCAGATCACGCATAGATCCGTTCCCGATCTTCAGCTCAGCAGTATTAGTGGTGATTCCTCATTCTCCGAGGACGACAAACATGGTTTCTTTGCTTTTAGTCTTAGTTTTAGTTTTTACTAGATTTAGTTGGGGCATGTACCAGCATTTCTAGCCTGTTAGAGGTTTTATTTCAGACATAGTTAGAATCAGCTTTAGTATTTGAGTTTGACTTTTCGGTTGTTGTTAAACTCTCCGCATTTATATATTCAGATGTAGTATGGGTATTCCCCATCATTTCAGATTTATCTTATGATTAGCTTCTGCACAGTGTTTATTGATTCAGTTCTCTTTAAGTATGCTTATGTTATACCAACAGGGTTAGCTTGGGGTCACCGTGATCCTAGGTCCCGTGTCCGCATCCTGGGGTTAGCTTGGAGCGTGACAAGAGAAGCAGAAACATACTAAGTGATGTGTTCTATTCAATGGCCAAGGCTTATAGAAAAGAGGATTTTGACAAATTGATGGCTAAAGTCGTTAAAATTGACAACCGGGTTTAGATGTATCTTGAGGATGCTGGTTATGAAAAGTGGTCAAGAGTTCATGCAACAGTAAATAGGGGGAGAATGATGACTTCTAACATAGCGGAATGTATCAATGGTTGCCTTGTTGAGGCGCAACAACTACCTATATTAGAATTTTTGGAAGAAGTTAGAGTTCTATTCGGTTCTTGGAACTCTAAAATTAGAGAAATAGCATCTTATACAAAGAAAACATTAGGGAGGAGATTTGAAGAGTTGTTGATTCTAAACGCATCTAAATGTTCAAAAATGAAGGTATGTACCAATATATAAACTATCATGTATCTGGAATTAGTTGTTCTTTGGCTGTTGTGAGTATAAAATTGATTTAATTGATATGTGGTTTGTGTCTTACTTAATGTTACCACGTTGTGCAATCTATTGAATTTATATATTCAGTTTTTGAATGTGGGCGAAAATACATTGTTTGCCTTGAGAGAAAGATCTGTAATTATGGGAGATTTCAGCTAGACGAGATACCTTGTGTGCATGCATTTGCTATTTTGAAGAAGAAAAAGCACAAACACAGCTGCATTGGAAAACACATATGAAGTTCCGATGGTTCCAATGTCGGATAAGGAGGATTGGTCAGCACCGGAGTTTGTTTTGGAAGAAATCGTCTAGCCACCAAGATACAAAAGGCTGGCTGGACGACCAAGAAAAAGGAGGAAGAAAAATCCAGATGAAAAGATAAGCACAAACACAAACCGTTGTAGACATGAAGGTCACAACCGAAGAACTTGTACTTTCTTCCCGAAAGAAGACTGATAGAAATCTTTGTTAGAGCTACTGTTATGTTTTAGATACATTATTTTAAGATTGCATGTTTTCAGTTTTTTTGCATTTTTCATTTTGACCTTGATAAAACATTGCAATCTACTATTAGCCGGTGAAATCTCATTATAATAATTTGAAATGTTAAGATTTTCTACATTGTGTTTATTTTTATAACAGATTATATTTTAAAATACGTGTTTAAATAATGTATCGTTACCTGTTTGCTAATAATGTACAATATATTCTGATTGTGGGAATTGTATCAGTCTATGTATTTCAGATACACTTTTATATAATGTATCTTAAGTTAAATGAATGAGCCAGCAACTAATTACAATAAATTGATCAAAACTATCATCATGAATGAATGTCAAGATATCAGCTCCTACCAGAAGTAATGAGAATAAAAGCTGTATTTGTTTGTGAATTAATGGATCTGATACATTGAATTATTAAAGTGTAAAAGTATCAGCTGAAAAATTTGACCAAAAAATATCAGCATGAAAGAGTGACAAAGTATCAGCTCCTACCAGAAGTAATGAGAATAAATGAAGTCGTTTGTTTATAAATTAATGAATCTGATACATAGCATTAGTAAAGTGTGGAAGTATCAGCTCCTACCAGGAGTAATGAGCATAAATATTATTGTGTTTTTAAGAATTAATAAATATGATACATCAATGTTATCCAATTTTTGTATCAAATTATATACGACAAGAGTGTACATCAATATAGTTCATCAATAACAGGTGAAAAAATCGAAAGTTGATGTCAAACTAAACAAGTTTTAAGATAAACTGTAATGCTTGGGTACAAACATCTGAAAACAATAAAAAACAGAAAAGTTCAAAGCTAGAGTTAATGTATCTTAAAAATAATAACACTGTAAAAAAGTATCTAAGAACTGATAGATAAACTCTAATCAACATTGATCAAATCTTCTTGAGCTGGTTATGTGAAATGACTTCTAAGCCTTGTGGATCATCATTTTCACTAACGTATCCTGCCTTCCTTAGCCTTTTCAGTACCGTATTTTCATAATAGGGCTTCATATCGTGTACGAAGGTATTCTGAACGGAAACCAATTTTGGGAACAAGGATCCCATCGCTAAGGAACTCAACAAAGGCAGCTACAAATATTCTGCAATCCCTTCAAAAAATGAGGAATATACATTATAAAGAGAAAGAAGATACATTGTGATATAAATCAAAAACGTGCTAATACTTACGAGCTATCGCTTTCTTGTTGCATAATGTGTTGTACGAATTCAACTTGAAATACGTGCTCTGGTCCCAAAAGCATTTCAGTTTGGCTGTCCTTGTAAGCATCCAAAGATGACCAGTCGGTTCGCTCAGTTTGATCGAAAAAACCACTGTCATAAAGGTAAGATGACAGCATCATCGCCAACTTTTTATCTCACCAGAAGGCTCTTTTATTCTTGTACTCATTGATGAATCGTAACCGCGTATGAGCCTCTCTTTTAAAGCAACAACAGCCAACACCCAATGGAACTTACCATCTGAGTTCACCGAAATGTATACATCATCAACTAGATGCCACGGTAATCCAGTCGGGATGGAAAATCCTTTGATTATATTTTTAATTGACCTCTCGAATGCAGATACAACAGCCCCACGCGCCATGTGCTCTTGGGTAGTTAAATTATCATCAGGAGGGCTGCAGTAGTACCTTTTGTGTGCATCATTAATAAATGTCTTGAATAAGCAATTGACAGTGGTGAATCCGTATTGATTAGGGCTGTGTAGTTTTGACTTCTTTCTTAAGTAATACAAAACTACATCGATGTGCTGCAACATAAATAAAAAATAGCACAAAATGTTATACAATATGATAAAGCACAACAATCACAATTTCAAATAATGTATATGATATGATTTTGTATCATATACACTTTCAAATAATGTATATGATACAAAATATCAATGTATCGTAGATATATTAATAATGTATCTTTCTATCGTACCTCATCTGTCCAGTATTTTTTTGACTGAGATATGGCATAAAATCAACTTTTATCCCTGAAAAAGGCAACTACAAAGTCCATATGTTCAAATCCAAATGAAGCTGATTTGGCTCTGTATTTATCATCCATTGGTTTCCTATATATATATATATTACAATTCAATACAAGTGAAAATTGTCTGATATTTTACTATATGGAAATATTAAATTGTTACTTACTTGTTGGCATGAGTTTTAAGGAGGCCTTTAGAAATCCACTTGGAATATTCGTCCAATAAATTTGACGGAAGTTGGTAAGAAATACCACATTCATCAAATGAGAGATCGGACTTCTTCTTCAATTTTTTGTTTTCCTTTGTCACTGGAACCAAATTCAGTCAAATAGGGTAATTGAAAAAAATATTATGGCATCTGATTTCGTTGAACAGGGGTCTCTGATAGTTCATACACGACCATCTCATTACCCAATATTTTTGTGGGTAACTTACTGTCCGGTACAGACTGATGTGTTTTGGTTAATGAATCTGACTTGACAGCACTCAATGATTGAACATACAAAGGAGTTTGAAGGCCTGCAATAAGTACGTCTATAGCTTCTTGAGTTCCAGCAGAAATGGATGTCGATGTGGTAGAATCCTATATTTTTAAATCAATAATAAGAAAATTGTATCATTCAATAACCAACAAACAATCGATGAAGATATTTAGAATTTATCGATGTATCAATGTTTACTGAAACTTTGTCTGAAAGTGGGGTGTTATGTTGCGATTTATCAGCAACATCTTGAACCATAGTTGGTTGTTCAGTTTTTTTGGTGCCAAACTCTACTACATCATCCTAATCAGTTATAACGAATTTTTTTGTTATAACGCTACGATAAATAATAAAAAGATTTATACGTAAACTTATACTTACAATAACTTCTTTGGATACATTCTCACCAACTCTTTAATCCTTAAATGTATTAAGAAAATATGAATAATATTACTTAAGTCAAATACTAATGTATCAAAACTGGAACAAATACTACATCATCTGTGAATGATACATTAAATGAATAAACTAATAGATTTATACATAAACGTGTACTTACAACTTCATTGGATACATCCTCACCAGCTTGTGGATCCTTTGATATATCGACAAACTACGAAAAATAGTAAATAATTTAAATAATAATGCATCAAAAGCAGTAACTTATACTACATTATTAAACTATGTCATATGCATAAACTTATACTTACAATAACTTTCTTAGATACATTTTTTGCAACAAGAACATTTACTGTAGATGGTGGTTCTGATACATCATCATTGCCTCTTTTGTCCTTTAATGTATCATCATCCTATGTTGATTAGAATAACAATCAAATAATAATGATTCAACAATTGAAACTAATCCTACATTATTTATGAATAGGAAATTTTTGAAGTTTAAACATAATGTATCTAGTACACTTATGAATGTATCACAAATTTCTTGTTGTAATTGTATCATTACAATAATGTATCAACAAGTGTTAGATACTTTATTGAATATTAGATACTTTAATGAACGTATCTGGTTCTTACCTCTACAACCTCGTGTTGTTGTACATGTGTTTCTTCTTCAGCCTCTACATCAGCGTTATCAACCAGGTCGTTGTTGACAAACTTCATATCAATTGGAGACCTTGGTTCAACAAATTGATTAGTAGTTTGGGGTTGATTCACATTGTCTTTTTTGATTACCTCTTCCTCCGAGACTGGAAGCGATCTGGCAGCAATTTTCTTCAAGCCAAAAAATATAATATAATTAAAATAATAGCTTTACAAATAGTAAAAACTTAGTAAATAACAACTACCTTCCGTTTTAGCTTTCGGACTGCTTTCATCAGAACTGTGTGATTATTTTTTATTAAGACTTGAAGATCATCAAACTTTTTGTCCACCTTTAAACATACTTAAGTAAGTTAATAATGATTTACTGTAGAACAATTGAGAATTCAATAATAATTATGAGAATCACTTACATATTCCATCAGATATTGCTTAACTCATTCGATTTCTAAAAAATCTTTATTTTCTTTAGGATCAGATGAAGGACCAGCTGAATCTGGAATAGAGAATGACTCTTTTTGTATCACGGGGGACTGCTCTGATTGTTCAATTGCAATATTTTTTTTGTTTGGACAAATCAACTTTCTTTCTTCTCTTCGGGGGGAGAGGGTGTAGATGACGTACTAGAGACACGTCTACTTCTCCTTACAATCTGATCCGGTGGTTTAGAAAAAAAAAGTCCTCAAACCCAGGAATGCCATCTGATACATCTTGTATAGTTTTATCAGTAGACATAGAATGATCAGGATGAGAGACACCCATCTTGTATATTGATACATGCATACTAAATCAAATTTGTAAAGTCAGCATACCAAGAATAATTGCAACTTGAGATATATAAAAATGGTCGTTACCTCAGTAAAAATACTAGACAGTAACATTTTAAATTTAGGCTTGACACCAACAACTCACCAATTGAGTATCCTTGGGATGTAGTCTCCCTCCTTGACAACAATTTCCTCATTGACAACTGATGCATATTCATACACCCACACATTTATAGCATAGGGCATGCCACCTAAACGATACAACTGTTTTACTTTGGTTGTCTTTTGCCTCCATGAGATCATTAACCTGGAAAATGCACATTGTCCCCAAGAAAAATGTTCATATCTACCATATTCGACCATCAGGAAGTCGTTAACATGGATAGGTGCATCAGGTAGTTGTGATAGAACAAATGAATTGATGAAGTAGAGAATTCCCATTTGGAAAGCATCCTGAGTATTTTCCCAATTACCTTGAAGAAAATATTGAACAAATCGTACCTTGCTCACACTATTACACTTTACTAAATTAGGAAAATATCTTTGAACAAAGCTGCTCTTAGTAGAATTTGGATATTGAAAGTCATTAGGATTTTTGGTGCATTTCAATCCGGTTATTATTGCGAATTCTTTTATAGTGAAGCGCAAAATGTTCCCATTCGCATGCCGAATATAGAGCTCATTACTGTTATCCTGCTCAATCTCAAGAAGCAACAAGCATTTTGATATTTTACCCTGATAGTTGCAGGTATGATTGTCGAGGTATGGTCCAAAAATAGAATTATTAAACAACTCGAAAGCCTCGACATTCATGTACTTTTTCAAATGTTTTACAAAATCACTGTTGTATGTTGGACCAAACTTCAAAGAGTGGGTTGGGATTTGTTTGATCACATACTTCATAGACTGTAATGATACAAAAAATGACAGAATATTATGCAAAAACAACAACATGCTAATAAATGATACAAAAATAACAACTTATTATAGATGATACACTAATAGCCAACATTTTATACATGATACACTAAATGCCAACATTTTTATTTGATACAAACAAATCACTAGACTTACCTGATACAAAAAAAATACCAACATTTAATACTGACTTGCATGTAAATCTGATATATTTTACAAAAAAATTGAATCATGAACTTATTAACTATTTGTAAATAATGTATCTTATATGTAACTGATAGACTATTTACTATGAAACTATAAATATCAGATACACAAACGGATAAACAAAACTTGGATGATACATTATTGACTTTCAAAAATGTGTCAAATGACATGAGATCTATTGAAAGATACAGAACTACTAATATTATAATACTTGATACAAAAAATATTATAACTTAACTTACTTAGGGTTAGTGTATCAATTGATTACAGATAATACTGATACATTAAAATACGAAATCTGAATTTGTTCATTTATGTATCATCAATCGATTAACTAACAAAAAACATTACAACAATCGAAAGAAGAAGAACGAAAACCTAACCTTAGGTAATGAAGGTCGAGAAATTGCAGGAGCAAATTTTTGATCCCTTTTTTGGAAGGTTTTAGGAACCTGCGCTTTCAAAGATGAAGGATTATCCTTTTTCTTCTTTCCATCTTTTACATTCGCCATTAGCAATGGATCGTGGAGCCTTTTGGATCTGTTTTCCGCCCAATCAATATCTTCGTAATCATAAATCGCCCTAGTGTCAGTTGATGGTGCATCATCCATGTGATTCAACAATTAGAGAAGAACAAAAAAATGAACAATAAAATTGAAAAACGATTTCAAGAGAAGAAAAAATACCGATTTTGAAAATTGATAGACTAGGTTTGACAGAGAGAGACTTGATTTTGAAAATTGATAGAGAAATTAACTGTCTAGATAATGGGAGAAGATTAAGGAGAGAAATAAGGAAGTGATAAACTCTGATTTTTAATGTTGAGATTTATGTATCCGGAAGTTTAGAATTAGGAGAGAAATAAAGGATTTTAGATGTTTTTAGAAATAGAAGGGAATATTGGAAATAAGGAAAACATAAGACGTGTATTTCAGTAATTTTCGCCATATTTATTGGTAAAATACTAAGATTCATCATGTAGGAGCAACTAGTACTTCTTGGACCGGCAAACACTCAGCCTATTACCTGAAGCCCAAACATGTCGGGGCCCATAGCCCATACTCAGAGCATTTTAATACGAAAAAAAGGTTAAATATGCTCCTAACGTATTAGAAATAATTTTTAAATGTTCATTCTTCCATCTATCGAATTTTTAAATTTGCCCCTCCCATGTCTTGAGATCAAAAATATCATTAACGTATTAGAAATGACTCAAAAATGTACCTTCACTTGTGAGATCTAATTTGCCCCTAACGTTATTTTCATACTTAAAATTGTCCCTCCATTCACGATACTAATGCAGTGTATGTGTGTATCACGTTAATTACCCCTCCATTAACGATATGATTTAAGATAAAAGGTTTATATGTAAGGATATGTTCCTGATTTTATGTATATTCCTTTTTAAGTAAAACTTTTTGTCTTACGCTAAATAATATTGAGAAAATTGTATATGATAGTAAATTATTAATTCAAATTAAATGCTATAACCACAGTTTGATTTAATTGTAATCCGTAACAAATTGTTGCCATTCGCCTCTCTCCCTGAAATTCTCGCTCGCCACTCTCCCTCTATCGCTCGCCAGTCTCTCCCTCGCCTCTCTCACTTATATAAACACAAATGTATAAAATGCGTTTGTGTTTGTATAAAGCGAGAGAAAAGTGTATATACAAATACATATATTTTCGTCTTATACACTTATAATTATACAAATATAGATCTTCCCTCCCCAGTTCTCTTTTTGTCTTTCTCTCTTTCTCACTTTATTCAAACACAGATTATACTAATTACAATGTATAATTTGTGTTGTATAAAGCGAGAGAGAGAGAGAGAGATTTGATATACAAACGTTTTATTTCGATTCAATTTTATACAAATTCAAATTTTATGCAGATATACAAACATATAAAATTGAATTGAGAGGCTGTCAGTGATTTTATACAAATCTGATGACCCCAGCGATTTATACATAGCATACAAATATGATTTTTATGCTTGCTAAATGTGAAAGTTGCTCAATAATATTTAATTAAATATTAATAAACATGTATCCTTTATTCATTTGTCCAGATAAAATACTTTTAAACATTATGTCCTATGGGACTCCCAAGTCCCATCAAATAATTATGGAGACATAAGTACAACGTAGGTAGTATATGTTTTGAAATTTTCCTGCTTGAATAGATATAGGTGGAGTTAGAAGGTTGGAGTTCGATTCGTTTGTATTAAAAAATTTATATATAAATATAAATTTTTAACTCAATTACTATCATTCGAAGTTGTTATTTTGAAATTCATAACTCATAAAATTAAATCTCCGAACTCTATACAAGTAATCAATGGTGTCAATATATAAGGTCTAATAATGCTAATATTTGTTTAGAGTATTTATGTCGTTGACTGCTGGCACGTTGGGGTATTAGACTCAAATGTGAACAGAGAAATGGGGCAGACAAAATGTGAAAAGCAGAAGACTCTATAATAGAAGGTCCCATTAATTTCTTTACTAACTAAAAATAAATTAAAAATATATAACTATGTGCAAATATTTCTTTGATTTCCATCTCAATGTAAACTTTTTCCAAGTTCGTTTGAAAAAAAATATACAGTAGTATTTATATTTAATATTTAATTAACTCTAATATTTTAGATGACATGATATGATCCAAAAAGATATTTGATACACATATTTTTCATTTAAAAATTACAACATTCATACTTTCTAAACTTCATGTTGGAGGAAGGAGTAATAAATTGTGATACACAGTGGCAAGACTGTTTTCAGTAAGAAGATTTAAAATTTGAAGAAATATACACACGAACTAGTCGAAGATCAGGGTCTATAT
>JAJONR010009172.1:0-33651 GCA_029582245.1 Solanum etuberosum
TATTCGGGGAAGGTGAATGCAATGATAATTGGTGTATAATTAGTGTATAATAAATGTATAATTCATATATCATGAATATACACAAATTATTTAATGATTATTCATCAATTATACCCTGCATAGAATTTTACTTCAATTGCACACTGCAAATGCAATGTATAAATTAGTATATATATATTTTAAAAACTAATATATAATTAATTTACCAATAATTAGAGACCAAAAGTACTAGTATATAATTAATATTTTAATATATCTTTTGAAAAAAATGTATTCACTCATCAATAAAATACTTTTAGTCATAAGAATTCACTTCTTATACATGTATATATTATGTATATTAATTAATAGATATAAATATTTTTCATCGAGCGATCAGATTTCGTTACTCTCCCTTTTTATTATCCTCTTGTTGATTTCCACCAACCTTAGCAGCCATATATTATCATATGAATTAATCATATATGAAAACTCAACCATCATAATTTCAACAAATATATTAAGGTGCAATAAATAGTGGACCAGTATGAGAATATAACTCTCTCCATCATGTTAAATTATCTCTTGTAATTTTTAAAAATAATAATATTATATTATAAATGAGAGTAAAATAATTAAAATTTTCTTTTGAGTAAAAGAGAAATATGACAGATAATTTGTGACGAACGAATCGAGTAATATTTAAGTCGCTTATATCAAAAAACTTTGGTGGTGTCACAAATGTATTTTCAATAAAACAGTAATTCATAATAAATCGCCATAAATAATTTCAATCTAATAATATCACGCCAACCCTATTAAAACTGGTGACAAATAGTGATAAGTAGTATATATTTATCAATCACCCAAATAATTTACTTCCTCCTATTCTTTTTGTGTCGCACATTTATTGAAAAATTTACTAGTTAATTTACAAAGTTGTTCACAATTTATTATAGCAATAGTAAGTTCATAAAAATAAAATAAAATAAAATGGGGAAAATATATATATATATATATATAAATAATAAAAATGACCATTATTTTTAATCAAACAGAAAGTCATTCAAAAGTGACTGGAGATCGAATAGTCAAAGTAATATACACTTAAAAAAATGAAAAAGTGGGGGAAAATACACTTATATGATTAATAAAGATTTATATAATCGATTCTAACTTAATTTTGGACGGAGGAAAATTAATGTTGTAAATAAATAAATAAAAATCAGAAGATTTGGTTAACATGACCTAATAATATCATGTCATTAATTATTAAACAAGCCCATCATGATACGTAACTCTTGAATTTATAAGGGATAGCTATTGAAAATTAATATGAGTGAGGTTTGGATTTGTTAGAAAATTTAGTTGGAAGCTTTAAATACTATGTTATAAATTTTCTTGTGTTTTCTATGTATTGTGTATCTATAGATTTACCAAGAAACACACACAAACACATAGTGACAATGGTTATATACACTTAGTCGAAATCAGAATTTTAACCTTATAGGTATTGAATCAAGTGTTGATATTTGAGTTCTAAATTGAATATTTGTACATATTTAATAAACTTATAATACTATTTAAGCAAAAATTATTGAGTTCGATCAAACTCGTATCTGAACTTCTAGCTCTGCTCTCATATATACACCTTTTTCATTATTGACCAACTCTCTTTAGCATGCAATGAATGAATCCCCTCTCCCAACCCCCCTTTAATTTTCCCAGCACTGTATGCACTTAATAGTTTTAATTGCAAAATATTTACTCCAATTTTCCTTTTTCAGCAAACCATCTTGGCATTTTTCCAACCATTAATAAATTTACAACCCCTCAATTTGAACTAGCAAATTTTTATGGTGAGGTGGCAAGCTCTTTTAGTTACGGTTTCAATAGAATTTAATATTTTTTGCTAAAAAATTTTATACATATAAAATAATAGCAAACAAATATAATTGTAATTCAGAACTCATAAATTAGAAATCATGGCTTCATTTTTAAGTAAGTATTCCTTAATTCTTGATCAAAGATTTCGAATTTAAGCTTTTGCACGTCTTTAGCACGTAACGTCTTTAGCACGTAACGTCTTAATCTACACCAAAAATGTGATTTTTCGATATAAATCTGAATTAATATGTTCTAAAAATAGATATCAGACACTGAACAGGAAAACGATAAAAATTTATTCATCTTTCAATTAATTCATTCAATTGATTTATTGTCAACTCCCACTCTCCCTCTCTTAATTTCTCTCACTAAAAGTCTTACTTGTTCTCCAACCCCTCTCCCTATAATTTAATTAAGCTTTAAAAGCAATCTCATCTCTACCTTCAATAGTTCCCATTATATAATATGGCCTTTTACAAGTCCAAAAATCATCAACTAGGACCACAAAACAAGTATAACTAATTGTTCATCTTAGTGGTGGTTCCGGTCATATCTCCTCCGTACTCCGCCGTATCGTTCCGACTACAAAAACCCCTCACTTCCGATCTCAAGGTACTAAAAAAATCTTTTTCTTCTTTCCGATTCCTCAATTTTTGAAATTTTACATCGTTAAATGTTGTTTTACCTTGTTATAACAAGTTACTTATTATGTTCTTCATATTCCCTATTAAAAAAAGTTATTTATAATTATCTTTTAAAAATGATGTGATATCATATACTATTGTATTAGTTTAACACTTGCTTTTTGGGTCTTTGATTTAAGAAATTTACATTATTAATGTGATTTTACTTGTTATAATAGATGACTTATTATTTTTTAAGTTACCTTTTGAATGACTTGATATTGTAAAGATTCTTTATTTGATTAATTTTTATTTATTTTTGGTTTGATTTTAGAATGAGCAGGAGAAATGGAAATGGTTCAAGGCTTGATCTAAAATTGAATTTGTCACCACCACCAAGAGTGAACCACGTGGCGCCACAACAAGTGGAGTCGCCGACAAGGTCGCTGACGATGTCCCCGACGAATTCATGTGTGTCATCTGACGATTCATCGGGGGGACAACGTGGTTCCAACAGCCCCGAAGCGGTGACTTCGATGCTGTTGGTTGGTTGTCAAAGGTGTCTAATGTATGTTATGTTATCGGAAGTCAATGATCCACCAAGGTGCCCAAAATGCAAGAGTACTTGTTTGCTTGATGTTATCTATGAGAAAAAATAAAGAAGTACTAGGTCGGTCAAAATCAAATCCATCAGATTCTCGTATTATTACTAGGTTTATCAATATCGCCGTCCTGCCCTCACCTTGAAAAAAATATATGAAAAACCAAAACCTTTGTATCGCTTTTTTCGACTTTCTATAAATAGCACTATATGAGCTCCATTTTGACTTTTTAAAAAATTATGAAAAAAGGAAAAAAGGGAAATTTGGAGCTTCTATAGTGCTATGTATTATTTTATTTTTAATTTTATGGGTTGATGAAGTTCTAGGTTAATTAGGTTTGTTACTAGTCTAGGAAAGTGGTGATCTTGGAAAATTAAGTAGAAGGGAGTGTTTTATTAGTGTTGGTTTGTTTAAGGTATGTTCTTGTTCTATCTTTAGAAAAAAGACTATGTAAAAGGGCCAAGTGAAAAATGGTCATGTTTTCTTATGAAAACAAAAAACTAATGGTAGTTTTTGCAAGAAATGATTTCTTTTGATGTTGTTTAACTTTATTATAATATTCTGAAATTTTACTTGCCGCAATTTATAATTTCATAATAGTGTTTACTTTTCGATTACAAGAACTGAAAAGATGCGAAATTTGAAAGTCTATAATAGTGAGTGATTTTTTATTATTAAAGCTGAAAAAAATATTTACTTGCGTGCGAAATCTATAATTTCATAATAGTGATTAATTTTCGATTACAAGAACCGAAAAAAACTGATCATAAAATAAAAATGTTGCGTCACTTTCAAATTTTCAATCTTGATGAATGAATGCCCACAAAAATTGGTAAAACATCAATTGAATAGTCTAATCCTTATGATATATCTAGTCTTAAACCTACCCCCTCTCCCCCCCCCCTTTATATAAGGGAAATTTCCCCTTTATATAAACGTCTTTGTGGGGTCAAAGTTCAAAAAATCAATTGCAAATATATACACCATAAGAAATTTATAATATTTGCTATTAAAAAAATTTAAATTTAACGACAAACAAATTTTATAGCTAAATCGCTAATTTTATTCAGTGATAAATTAACAATATTAGTTACGAGCGAAAGAGCAATAGATTAACGATAAAGTTCATTGAGTATTGGAAATCAAAGATATCAATTTCTAAAAGAATTAAAAATGTAGGGTTGAGTAATGTGAGAAGTTCGATGTATATAACATCAATTGGAAAAGTAACATGTTACACATTAAAGAGTATTAAAGGGTTGATAATAATATATATATATATATATATATATGACATTATTATTCAAATTTATAATCGTATAAATACAACTAATTAATGTGATGGTAACAATACCTATATGCAGAAATAGGAGGGGCTGGATTGATTTTTTTTTCTTTTTTAATATTATGATATTATCGCATAACAATCATAGTTCAAATATCTAAATGCTAATAACAATTGAAATTAAGGGTATTTGTCAAATAAATGGAAACAATAATTGAGACGGTTGAGATAAAAGAGGTCATTGCTTCATATGATAAAATACAAATTAAATGTTTGTGCTAAATTCATGATCTAGTAACGTAATTTGTTATTTCTTTCAATTTATTTTACTTGTCATCCTTATCAAAAATAAATTATCATTTTTTTAAAATTAAGATATAAAAAATTGAAATAGTTTAATTAAATTATGAAATTTGTTAATATTTTTAAAAACATTAAAAAAAATATGATAAGTAAAATAAATCCGTATCAATTTTTTTCCCCTTGAATTGGGCATTTTACCCTTCCCTTGCCCCCTCATTTAATTCTGTTTCTACTCTCTTCCTTATGATTAAAGGTAGTACACTAACCAAGTGATACATAGGATGAAGTTGTCCTTTCCTTAATAAAATATTTAACACTCCCCCCCTTCCCCCAAATAAGGCCCCATGCAGTGAAAATCTGAAATACTCAAACTTCAATGCGGATATCAAACACTGAGTGAGAAATAAAAAAAAAAAAGATTGTGAACTAATTGTGATGGGATAATAAGTTAGTATATCTTTTCGTTTTTAATTAGAGTTTCTAATTTAAATTCTTAAAATAAATTTTTTTTTAGTAAAGTGTTTTACTGTTAAAGTAAAACTTGCTAGCAAGAATTTTAATTAATCAAACTCACAAGCGGATACGAAAGATCATGTGAAAAAAACAGTCCTCGCCTTTCTTTCACAACTTTTTCTAGTGTTACGATTCATTTTCACATGCTACAATTAAATTATCTTTAACTTTTGAAAGAAGCCATCAAAACTCTACTAATCAAATGAACGCAAACATACAACCACAAAGATTTGAGATTGTATTAAATATAATCAGACTTCTCAATAATAATCAATATTTTACTATAGTAAATAAGTATCTGTTTAGTTATAACAATTTAAAAATATGAAAACAAACAACGATATTACAGAGAGGTATGATTATATATCAAAGCAAAACTCATAAATACGGAGAGGTTTTACTATTAAAGTAAGAGTTACTAGCAAAAATTTTAATCAATCGAACTCAAAAGTAGATACATAAGATCATGTGGAAAAAACAATCCCCGTCTTTCTCCCACCACTTTTTCTAGAGTTGCAATTCATTTTCTTATCCTACAATTAAACTATCTTAACTTTTTTGAAAGAAGCCATCAAGACTCTACTAATCAATGAACGCAAACATATAACCACAAATTTTTTTGAAATTGTATTAAACATTATATACAAAACACATAATCAGATCTTTCATGTAATGTAATTATTTTGTTATAACAATTAAACAATATAAAAACAAACAATGATGAGGTTTGATTATATCTCAGTGCAAAGCTCATAAATACACTTTAATGTGAGGCTAATATAGTCAAGATTGGGCCAGTGATAGAGGGAACATAAATGCTAGTATTTGCAAGTTGATGTAACAAATTCTAACCAGAATAAATCCTGGGACAGAGAGGATGAGATTAGTCAGGTTGTATTTCTGTTACATTTGTCCTATCAAAAGACAATTGAATTTAACCAATCATGTCAACTTTCATTCTAATGCTACCTAGTAACAAACATATATTATGCTTTCTTACCATTATTACTTGTTATGTTATATTTTTTTTTTGTTAAACTATATAAATTTTGATCAATAATTAAAAAAATTGTTTATGTTTGAATGGGTTAATAATCTGAGTCATTTAGTTCAATTCAATATAAAACAGGATTAATATGTAATTCAGATTGAATCACGAAAATTTTAGTCTAATTTCTTTTTTAATATTGTTTTTATAGTTATATATATAAGGAGATTTTTTTTGTTAGGTATTCAAACAAATTATAAGAAAGCGAAATTCAAATTTTAAATTTAATAAGAATTGAGCGGGTGGGTATAATTTAATTTTTTGTTTATCGTAGTTCAGCCCACTTTAGCCCAAATAACATTTAATTGGACCAATAATGCGTTCATTTACTAATGGCTTTCTTACGTAATTGTACAAGTGATAAGAACATTTTAACAAAAATAGAGTTTAGACTATATTTATATATTACAAAAGTTCATCTTCCTTAACGAGGTAAATGCTTTTTTCAATCACGATCAATTCAAATCTCTTCTAAACAATTCTAAATTTTAGATGTGAGCTTCTCTCGATGTTTCATTATTGTGATATTATATTCATCCGAAACCATTCACATAATTTGCAACATGTCAAACTTTAAAATTTGAGCTTCAAAACTAGATTTCAATGCACAACAACTCAAATCTTCCTCTAAACAACTCAAATTTTAGATAGTATCTCCTCTCAGTATCTCAATTCTTTTGATATACTATTCACGATTATAATAAGTCAAAATTTTAAAATGGTTCACATTTTCCTTCTTGTGTTCTTCAATGGCGGATGACAGTAAAAGTGAAATTTAAAATCTTTAATTGAAAGTTATGCTTTAAATTCAAAGACAAAGGAAAGTTGATCAAAGTTCAACAATTTAATTATCCCAAAAAAGAAAAAATTGTGTCTTCACTTGAAAAAGTTTTGAATTTCAAATACACGAGTGAGATAACATAGACAGTTAGAATACTATCATTAAAATACATTTCTCTTATAAGAAGAAAAAAAGTGATAATTAAGCTATTTTAGGTTTAAAAAAAAAGACTGATTCTCAAATTCAGCTCGATCCTCCTATTTGACACTCATAGTGATGGTCATAACCCTTCTGAACAGATCATGACACATATCCAAATTCAAGATTGATAGCATATTCTTCGAAGATAATATATACGTACACTTCAGATAAGAATATAAGGGTAAAAATATACCTACAAAATATATGATTCATTTAATAAAGTGTATAAAAATTGCTAAAAATAAGATGTATTAACAATACTGATATTATTTTTTATGAAATATTTGATTTAGTGTTTTTTTTAAAAATACTTTATAAAATATGATAGAAACGATGTGAAAAATATATCGAAGGTCAATTGTATCTTTAATTATGAAAATGCATGAAATATTTTCTCTACATTTTCAAGTAATTATTCATCTACCCTAAAAAAATAAAATCTCCTTTTATTTATTTTTATACAAATTTTCCTTTATTTGAAAAGTTTTCATTTTTATTTTCCTACCAATCATAATTTCACCTCTTTATTCTTTCTTTTTTGGCCCTTTGTTGCGTTTTTTCTCCATTTGATTCTGCCTCTTCTCTTGACTTTACCTCTGCTGCCTCTTCTTGTTTTTTCATCCATCTTCTGCTTCTCCTTTTCATGATCGATCTCTGCACGAATCCCAAAAAACCCTTCTTTTTTTTTGGAAATAGTTAGCTATGACTCTTGGTTCAGGAGGATCTAGTGTTGTGGGTGAGTCAATTTTTACATCCCCAAATCTCGTTGTTCTGTTTTGAGTTTTTTTTGTGTCAAATCTGATCATGGGTTGTTTAAATTTCACATCTTTATTGCATGGTTTATGTTTATATGAGTGTTATTCTTGTTATCAAAGATTAGAACTTTGAAATCTTGTTTTTTATTATGTGGGGTTTTCTCTTTTTTGAACTTTATTGATTGATGTGTAGTGAATTTAGTAATTGTAGTGAGTGGATTTAAATATGAAGTATTGTAAAGAGAGAGGTAGATTTAGGATTTTAAGTAAGGACAACTGTAGAGGGAAGCTTTGGTGTAATTGGTAAAGTTGTTGTCACGTGATCAAGAGGTCACAGGTTTGAGTTGTGGACACAACCTCTTGCAGTAATGCAGGGTAAGGCCGTGTACGATAGACCCGTGTAGTTGGGCTGGCCTTAAGCAAGGACAACGGGGAAGGGGAGCTTTGGTGTAACTGGTAAAGTTGTTGTCATGTGATCAAGAGGTAACAAGTTTGCTTTGTCGATAGACCCTTGTGGTCGGGAGGGCCTTAAGTAAGGACAACTGCGCCTGCTACTTCTTTATGTATATGTTTCTTTTTTGTTTGTGTGTATATATGTATAAACAGGTTGAGCTAAAGGCAGTGTGTTTTGAGTTTGTTGTTGCTCGCTTTTATGTTCACTGGCAATTAACATGAAAGTTGTCATCAATTGAATTTCGCGTGAGGCATTGGTAAAAGTTAGTCTTTTTCCTGCTTAGATAGCTCTATTTTGGTGTGTTTGTACATCTTTGATACTGGAATGGATGTTATTGTGAATAGTGGTCAGTAAACTTATCATAGATTTCCAGATCTTACAATGTTCAATTTTGAATTGGTCTTTGGACAATGATAGAGGAATATTTGTGTCAGTATCTTTTAGTCAGTTTTTCCCGGTCAGTGTTAAAAATCTTTTATCGTAAAAATATGAAGCTAAACTTAATGAGTTTATACATGTTCTGTCATATACGAGTATTTGAATTATCCCTGTGCTTGCATCATAAACAAGTTGATGTCTGATTGGTATTAAGGATATTTTATTTGCTCCTCCTTCAGAGCAGCATTTAAGTTCCCCCTCCCCACTATGAGGGAGTGCGAGGGTTGAGGACATTCATAAGAAGTTATTTCACAAGCATAGTGGATCTATTTGTCTGTTGTGTGCATGTTATCTTTGCCAGAGCTTAACATGGTAATGATCCTACGTGGACTGTTCTGTCCTGTTTCCTACCAATTAGTCGCTTTGTTTTAGTTGTAGCTGATACAATTTCAGTTTGTTATGTTGCATCAGCCAAATTGTGGACTTTGATTGCTATTTAGGAAAATGAGGAAGTTCAGTGTGTAAACAACCACACATAATTGTTAACCTGATTTCTTTATAAATAAAAAATTCTCTGGCTGTTCTTCCATGCTGATGATTGTTGGATGTACTATCATTAGAGCTCATAAACTGTGGAAACGAAGTCTCAGCTCAGCACCTAAAATCCGTCTGGATTTTTATGCTTTACACTTTACTTGAGAGTAAAAGTCTGATAATTATTGATTCTTTTGGCATGATAATATTTTTAACAAGGGGTTGCATATTTGAGCCCCACCATCCCAAGTTGATTTATTATGTTTTTGAATCAATGCCACAACAAGGATATGTCTATGTCAGAAAGGAAGTGAGAAAAGAAAATTAAACTAATGTTTTTCCCTTTCCTTAGAGGGGGCAAAGCTAAGGAAAGGTCTTTGCACTGATATCGCACCAAGACACTGTCACTTTACATAAATTTGAAAGTTTGGAGATAAGCCTCCCAAAATCCATCAACTATTATACAAAGTGGAATATTTTCTTCACATAAAAAATTGCAAATTGAACAGAAGAGAGCTTTACCATAGTAGACTTTCAGCTCCTTCAGAAGTTCTGTTAATCCTTTATTATATAAACAACAAAATTGAGTTGATCTCTTTCTTCTTTTTGTCCATTTTCTATGTCCAACTTGTGGTAGCTTCTATCACTGTATTTGGAGGGTCCCAAGTTGTATCAACAACAACAAACCCAGTGTAGGGAGGGTGGTGTATATGCAGACTGATCCTTAACTTGTGATGGTAGAGAGGTTGTTCCCAATAGACCCCCGACTCAAGCGAAGTATATAAAACGACGAGTATGTAAAGAAGATATAAAGAAGAAGAGAACAATAGCAACAACAAATAAAATGGTAACTGAAGAAAAAGAAACAACAGGTAATACTAAATTCAAAGAATAAGATAGTAGGAGAGTAATACTAACAAAACTGAAAAGGGAACTGGACACGCTCGACTACCTACTAACCTTCTACCCTAGAGACTTTCATATCTTTCTATCTAGGATCATGTCTCTGGTAAGCTGCAAATACGTCATGTGTTGTCTAATCACCTCCCCCAAAGATTTCTTCTGCCTACCTCTACCTCTCCTTATACCTACTATAGTCAACTCTCACACCTCCTCATTGGGGCATCGATGCATCTTCTCCTCACATGCCCGAACCATCTTAGCATCGCCTCCATTATCTTGTGCCTATTCTTGACCGGCCAACACTCCACCCCATACAACATAGCCGTTTGACCATCACTTTATACCTCAAGGCATGGTGACACATTCTTATCTTACAAGAATGGGGTGATAAGAATATTCCAAGGACTATAACTCTATTGCAGAATGACATCGCGATGTTCTTGTGGGCACCGTCAAAACTTCATGCAGATCTGGTTCTTTTTTTAAATATTTCATGCATGGAAACTACTGTTGAAACTTGCGGAAAACTGTTGAAACTGTCACACCTCTCTTACTTCCTCCACAAAGAAAGAAAGCGTCTTCTCAAGTTCTCCGTTCTTTCACCATTTTCCTGTCTTATCCCTTGTGAATAAACATTTTGCTAAAATGTTATATATATGTTTTTTGTACTGTCATTTAGCCCTTCACATCTACTTGGGAGTTGGAACCATCTGCAACGTTATGGATTCTTGGTTTACCTTTTGTGAATCCTTCACTTACCAAAATTTTAATTCTTTGCAGTCCCTCGGAATTTCAGATTACTTGAGGAACTTGAACGCGGTGAAAAGGGTATTGGAGATGGGACTGTAAGCTATGGGATGGATGATGGAGATGATATCTATATGCGGTCCTGGACTGGCACCATTATTGGTCCTCACAATGTTAGAGCATTCTTTTCTTTTTCCTAGTTCCAGCCATCTCTTAAGTTCGATTTTAATATGGCTTTGTTGTAGGCAAATGAAATCTTTAATATATTTTCTATTAGTTATTTGAATAATTCCCCAGGACTATTCAATTGCTTGTTTACTATGACTTTAACTTCTTTTCCATCATTTTGGTGTATTCTTATTTCTTTAATTATTAAAGGCTAATTTTCCATGTTTCCAGTCCGTTCATGAAGGTCGCATTTATCAGTTGAAGTTGTTCTGTGATAAAGATTATCCAGAGAAGCCACCTAGTGTCCGCTTCCATTCTCGAGTTAACATGACGTGTGTCAACCATGAGACAGGAGTGGTAAGCAATCTATTATTGTATTGGTATTTGGTAGAATGGAATGCCATTTTTGTCATCGAGAAAATTTATGTGACACTGCGTTATCGTAATGGTACCTGGAAATTCAAAATATTATGACGATAATATGATTTTGGCTTGCTATTGTGGAATTTATAACTTGCATAGTAATTTGCTGCTTTGAAATTTAGAACTTGTGTGGTAATTCCTTCTTATAACATTACATGTATAAGAAATCATAGAAGATAGGAAGTATCGATTAAATGTATTATGCTCTGGGATGAAGATATTTGTCTAGGGGTTGCTGACTCACAGAAATTGATCATGAAAAATATTAATAGAATTGTGGTTACATTGTTTCCTGTGTTGATTTACTTTTGATGTCCTTGAGTAGGTGTACTCCAAATTAATTCTCTGTTATATTTCCCAAAATTTTCATTGCTTGGCTCAAGCATCCTTCTCAATTCACGATTAGTCGCTATAAATGCAATATGATATTCCAATGTCTTTTCAAGTTTGGCTTTCGATCTTTGACAATTCTGTGCTAAATGGGGTTATTTCAGCACTTGCATATTATGTGAATAACATCACAACATGATGGTTTGTGTACCAACCTATCCTGTTTGTATTTGTATTTGCTCCCGCTTGTCCTGTTGCTTATATAGATTGATGAACCAGTTGACGAGAAGCCACACCTCTGTCTTGATACAGGTGGAACCAAAAAAGTTTGCTTTACTTGCAAATTGGCAGCGAGAGTACACCATGGAAGACATACTGGTTCAGCTGAAAAAGGAGATGGCTTCTCCTCACAATCGTAAGCTAGTTCAGCCCCCGGAAGGCACCTATTTCTAGCGCATAACGACAATCCAAACTTGTGCTGCTGTGTCCATGACATTGGAAGTTTAAAAATTTACTAGGGGGAGTGGAGTGCCTTTTAGGGCTTCTTGATCACTTTTGCTTTCATCCTTTATGAACTTTGCCACAGTGTGCTGTTTGATTAATGAGATTTCATGTGTGTCAAATATTAAGAGTAATAGGTTCTTGTGCTGTCTGAATCTTTTGTTTTCCTTCTCCTACGCCCTTTTCCCTTTGTATTTTATTAACTTAATTCTGTCTTATATCCTTCACTATTTTATCATCGTTGAATAGAGATGTCTTGAATAATCGGAACCCCCGTCTTCTTTCTTGCATATGCATATTGTATGCATGGTTACACCGATAACTTTTTGTGTTGGGCCCAAATCATTATCTTTGAGTCACTATTCTGTATAGCTGAAATATGCAGCTATCTGATTAGAAAAGAAATACTGATATAAAAAAGATGGTATGAATTGGAGGGTGGAAGAACACAATTAGGGCAGAATGTCACTAGTAGAGCTTGTTTTTCCCATTTTAGTTAGGTAAGTCATTGTTTTTCCCGTTTTAGTTAGGTAAGTCATTTTTCTTATTTTTAAAGGAGTTTGTTTTCCTGAAAAGAAAATATTTAACCAACCGAACATGAGTAAATTGGAAAACATTCTGAACAAATTATTTCGTGGATAACACACCCTGGGGTATTTTGTTGTTGCAATAGTTTCAAAAATCACTATGAATTGCAGTAAAACATCAAAGCTACATGAAACAGAGGAATGAAATACAAATTTAAATATTATAAAGTCATTCTTAAAAGAAGGTACGTATTAGCTGAAGCCTAAAGCTTAGATAATAAGCTACAACACAAACTTAAAACCTTCCATTCTTCATTTTTTAAACCATAAACATATCTTAATGAGATAATCCAAGAACTAATTCTCTTTACTGCAATTGCTTTGTGCAAATGACAGAGCACAAGAGTCGACTAAACCTTGATAAGGGAAAAGTCACAGATATTGCCATGATGAACTGATCTAATCAAAATATGCCATAGCACAACATATTTTAATCAGTAACCTTCATGACTTCCTCATTAGCACTATTATTATGAACATATTAGTAGAGCACAAGAAGAGTCGAAGGTCTATCGGAAACAACCTCTAAATACTGGCTTGATCTGAGTGCTTCTGTATCAAAAAAAGTGAACTACACAAAAGTAGGCAGAACAACATTTTAAGGTTTGAGAAGGCACTGTTTGCCGAAATACACGAAAGCTTCCAAATGAAGTAAACAATTCTTCATGCTATGAGATAAGAGTTTCACGCCTAACATAAGATCTTCCTAAAAACAAAACCTAGCTTATTGCTCTGCTGGAAGGGGGGAACCTAAGCCAGCTAAATGCCAGAACTAGATAATAAATCCCCGAGATATACAAACCAAGCATGTAATTCTACAAAATTAATCTGAGGAACAATTGGGACATGGACATTTAGTTATGTACTTGTTGTTCCCAGGGAATTCTAGGTCAATGTGTGCCGGGGGAACCTCAATTATCTCCAAGATATCCGTGTTTGTGGAAAAATAGTTTCTCAACTTCTGTTTTTCTTCCGTATGTTTAAAGTTGTGTATTTTGACTTGCTTTAGTTTATGCCTCCAACAATTCCAAGGTTGAGATGTACAACAAAACTTCTCATCTTCACCTAATGCATCTTCATATGAAAACTGTAAAACCAGAAAACTCAGTAACTATTGAAGAAGAATAAAGATAAAAACTGTCTTCATGAAGAATAATCACGAAATCAATATTAGAGAGGGTTAATTAATGCTCAATATCAACAGTGTATATGCGCGCTGGAACAGATCAAAAGGAAGTTCAGTTTGAGTGGTTACGAAGCATAATTTTCAATCATCATCATCAACAACAACAACATACCCGGGGTGAAATCCCACTAAGGGAGTCGGTGCCTTTGAAAGATAAAAGTATTTACCTCAAGGGTCTTCAAGTCAAATTTGAAATAAGATAGGGTGTCCAATTGAGGAGAAAGCCAGAAAATACCATCAAGAATATCTACAACTGAATAACTTATCAATGGGCTATGAATGTGTACTTTCACGCGATTAGTTCCATAAAGGAGAGGAAACAAGTGTTCTCTCACGTCTTTTGGTATAACTAACCCCTGTATTAGCAAAAAGAAACAACTTTTGAGAAATCCATAACAATATAGTATTAACTAGCTAGTTAAAGAATTTCTGGGACATACCTTTTCACTTTTGCATGTTAATTCAAGAGCCATGGAATGATTGAAGTTATCAAGAAATTTCATGAGCTTAGAGTACCAATAACTGTTAGGGGTTTCTCCTCCTTCTGAGTCGAATTTGATATTGGCTTCCAATGAAGCTGAAGCTTTTAGTTTCAAAGACGGCAATGAAGAACAATCATACGAGAACTTTATCAAATTAGGAGTGTCTAATTCAATAGCAATCACATTATAACAATACTGTACTCTCAGCTGTTTGAGAGAGACGCCTGAGATTTTCACAGTCTTCAACATGTCGCAAGTACCTAAATCCAACTTCTCTATATTCTGAAGGCAGGTAAAAATTTCGTCAAACCATTTTTGGGTCATGGCCACACCATTGAGGCCATTGAGGTGCAAACTCTTAAGGGCTTTATAACAATTAGTAATAATTACTACAGTTAGATCACTCTCATTCTTAAAGAAGTTGGAGCTGAGGTTGGAGCCATCGACGTCAAGATCTTCAATACTAGGTGCTCTACTATCAACAAATCGTAATTTAGAATAATACGATGTCACCTGTACCTTTTTCAATTTAGGTAAACTAGTTTGAAATCTAGTAAGCCCTTTCAAGCCCCGCACCATGAAAACCTCTAAATTGCAACAACTTGTGCATAAAACTTGCATAAACTCCTCGTCTAAATATACAGATTGAAGGTGTAACTCTCGCAAAGATGATGAAAACATAATAGTACTATTAGATGGCAATTCAATTTGAAATCCACCCAATTTCAACACTTTTAGTGCTTTGGCATTAAAAATTGCCCCAGGCAATTTCGTGTATCCGGTTGGTCTTATAACTAGGTTTAACTCTTCAATCTTACACTCTACGAGTGTATCAATCCAATTGTAAAACAGACTACTCCATTGTTGATTTAAGTGTAGCGAAAACTTTTCTACAAGAATCTTTCGATTTTTCCGATTAGTTAGAATTGGATCCACATCATTCACAAGTTTTTCTATTGGCTTGGAGAAATAATACCTCTCAAAATTTAAACAGGGGATTGAATTGTATGCATTTTTCCAAGTCGTTGATACTCCACTCATTCGTGCAGCTTCTTCTAAAGGAAGGAAAGACAATATGTGCTCTAACACATTCCCGCCGGTAACTGCGAAATTCGATCCAAATTACGTGCCGCCGGCGAAATTCGATCCATATTAGTTGTCGCCGGTAACTGCGAAATTTGATTCATATTTTCTCAGGGAAACCCTTTTGTCAAAGTTTCGAGGGAACTTATAGAATTTATATCCAAACACTAATCATGGAGGTAGATAAGGATAAATGGAGTGTTTTAAAATTAAATTATTACTAAATATAAAAATATATTATTATTTTTATATTTTTGAAATTAATTAAAACGAAAAATGAATCATATAAATAAATGAAGACCGAGGGAATAATAAATTCAACTGCTCAGAAGTAAATTATATGCATTTGAAATTAGGATATAATATGAGATTATTTTATGAAATAATTTCATAAAAGTATAAATATCTAAGTTCTAACCACATATTTTGGTCCTCAATGTCAAATATTTACCAATATATAAAAAGTGTATAAAATTTGCTTTCATCGGCTAAAGTTTAGTCTAATTCAAGGGGAAATGACGGCTGTCCGTGCACTTTTTGGAAATGACGGAAATATAGTTCAGTGCCGCGAAGGCGATAATGTCTTACATCTGGAGATCTCTACGGAGACGGATACGGAAACTCTCCGCAGATGGGGTGAAAAATATAAGGGGGACCTTTCTCTCTTAAAGCTACTCATTAGGGAATACCGGCTAAATTAGTCTGTCTGCCGCTTTCTTTCATAACAGAGCCGTTATTTCCGGCTGGCATAGAAGTCTCTCGCGCGGGCGAAGGAGATGCATTTATGGTACTGGTGGTAAATAATCTCTTATGGCGGGATTAATCGATCTACATCCAAAATTCTGGCTTCCCTTTCCAGGAGCTCATCTACAGAATAAAGAGAGCACACACCACACTCCTACTATATCAGGGCCTTTAGCTTTCACTGAGAAGAAGAGATTACTTCCAACTAGCTTTTTTCCCTAACCCTAACCAATGAATGATAAGCCGACTTACGATAATTGAAAACGAATTCACTTTCAATAATCGGAAGCAGGTCAGGGGCCGACGGACACGCCCCCAACTTCTTAAGTTTGGGAATTGTGGGCCTGGTCGACCCAATCATAATATTGAAGGAGGGGACCTTTTCTCGAAAAATAAATAAATTCTTGTAACTACGAAAACCAACACAAATTACATACACTAATATGTATTTATCTTTGGATTCTTTAATGTATGTACTAAGTATTAAAATAAGTGTCAAACTTTATTTTTTCCATGAGATTTTGATTTGTTGAAATATGCTTTTATACCCGTTTTATATGTCGTTTGGTAGAGTGTATTAGGAAAAGTAATGCATGCATTAGCCTTGTGTATTACTAATATCTTATTTGGTACTCTTTTCAATCTATATATAACTAATGCTTGCATTAGTTATACACTCTATTGTGTATTAAGGGGCCGTTTGGTTACTGTATAAGAGTACATCTTTTTCATGTATAAAAAGTTGTATTAGTTATACTATGTTTGGTAGAAGTTTTTTATTAAGTTGAAAAGTCAACATAACTTATACCATGTTTGGTTGATAGGGTTCTAAATGTTGTATAAAAGTTATTCATGTATTAATTTTATACGGTGTTTGGCTGTGCTTTTTGTAATCCTATATAATTAATACCAACATAACTTATGAGGGAATCTATGTATAAGTTATGCGGGTAGAATGTGGAATAAGTTATGCGGGTATTAGTTATACATGTATTAAAATAGTAAATTACACATTTACCCCTATTAATTTATTTTTAAATCATTAATTATTGAGAACTTTACCTAACTATACAGTTTTCCTAGCTTTTTTTTTCTTTTATTTTTTAAACCCGAATTTTGTTTGTTTCATTTGGATTCCAAATGTAAATACTTTATTAAAATTATAAATTGAATTGTAAATATTTTGACGGCGAATATGTTAATCATATATAAGTGTTATGTATTATTAAATAAATTTCACATATTCTTCTTGGTGAAAAATCAGCTTCACTCTCCTATTATATTAGGAACCCCTTTCATAAATGCTATTTACCCTTTTTCTCATTTAGATTCCAAGGGTTTTACTGCTACTTATAAGAATAAAGAGATATCTTATTCTTTCATTACTGAACCGATTACTCGTGATATCAATGCTTTAATTAATATGAAGCAAAAACATATAAATTCTCTACAATACGAGATATTTAGCATGAATATATTTGAAATAATGAAATCTGCTAAAATACAGGAAAAAATTAAATTAATTTCCAAACAGATTGCTATTAATATTTGCGCTGATCATCCTAGTGCGTTCTGGGATAGAAAAAAGCATATTGTATTAAAAATATATAAACAATATATACAATATATTGATAGAATATTTACATTATATAAAATATGATATTATAATGTACTTGAAATATATTAATGGTATTTTATTTTTATAAGCTATAAACATTAAAAAAAAAATACAAAAAACAAAAAACAAAAGTCTCAGTTAAGTATAGAGGGAGAACTTTTTTTTTTTCCTTACTTTTTATCAAAAAGAGGGAGAATTTATACTATTTATTTGTAAATAATATATATTAATTTACAACAAATTCAATATTCAATAGTTAATAATTCATGTATTATAATTTCTACATAACAAAATAATACCCGTATGACTAAACCCAACATAACTAAACCCTGCATAACTAATACCTGCATAACTAAACCCTGCATAACTAAACCCTGCATAACTCTAATCAGTAACCAAACGGGCCCCTAAGAATACCATGGATTTCTAGGTATTAGCAATGCAATTGTTTTAATGCATTCATCAGCATGATTAAAGACCCAATTGCCCCTCAAAATCTTTTTTACATCTTTTCTACCATAATAGTGGAGGGTATTTTTGTAAATTAATTTTTTTATGCAATGCATGTTAGTTTTTTATGCATCAAACCAAACAATGCATAAAAATAATCTATGTATAACTAATGCAAGCATAACTAATACATGCATTGCTAATGCAAGTATTACTAATACACTCTATGTTTTCAAAACAAGAAAAAAAAAATCACACGTGGAATACCTTATGCCTTCATGGTGAATCAAAATTGAATAAAAACAACTACTTTTCATGATTAGAATTAAAAATTTCTTCAGCGACTAGCAAGATCTTAAATTCCTGACTAGAAAAAGCTATGTATTTTAATGAACTTTCACAACAATAAAGACGAAGGTAGGTTAACAAAATTGTTGAAAAATAATCGTTGATCGATAACAATAAAAAAAAATGTGACCAACTGATGGAGAGGAAATCGAGGGATTGATAATGATGCCAGTTTCAAAACACTATACCTATGTATTGAAAATTAAAAAAGCTAATATTCACTCTTAAATACGTTATTTATGCTTTTTTTTCGGCAGACCCACAAATCATATTTGGCCCAAATAATTCTGGCCCAAAAATCTCCCAAACCCGGCCCACTTCTCTTATTCCCCATCCCAAGACCCGACCCTTTTCTCTTTCAGCAACAAATCAAATGAACCCTAAACCTCTGTAAGCCGCCCCATTTTTTCCCCTTTAGCCTTAGCTGATTTCAAGCCCAGAAGGATAGGATTTCAACTGTTGAGGTTTGTTCTGGGAATTCGTCTGAGCTGTACGAACCCTAATAGTGGTAAGTTTTTTTGGATTTTTATTTCAAATTTGTACAAAATCGTACCATTTCCAGCTTGCAATGTTATGGATTTCTGAGTCTCACATCGGAAATTTGCATCTCCGTCAGGGAAAAATGTCATCATCAGTTATAGGTCGCTGCCATTTCGGCGTTGAAGCTGCCGGAACAAAGAGGTATGTTGATGGAGATCAATACGTATAACAATTGATGATTGCTTTTTGTACAGGTTCTTAGCTTGTACAGTTATAAAAAAATCCATAATTTGTGTGATAAAAGTATGTGCTGTGAAATGATTATGGTTCCTGTTGTTTGTTAGCAGGAGAACTGCAGTATGGAGGTCACCAAGAGCAGCTGTAATTCCAAGTTTCCACCTCCCAATGCGCAGTTACGAAGTTAAAAATAGGTAATATCGGCTTATAGAGTTGATTTAGAGGAAAAATTGTGATCTTGGATATAAAAAAGTTTTTTCTTTTCATTTGGTGTTCTTACTGTTCTGAATTGGTTTGGTTTGAGGAAATCACATGTTAGTTATGTGTTGCTCAATTAACTGGTTGAAGTATACAATTCTCTGTCGACAGAATAGAGTTTGATTGCTTGTGTATAATTGGAATGTAGTGGCATTTTTGGGTTCATTTCAGTTCTTCAACACAAGCAAATCGCAACGTGGCAACTATGATTATTGCAGTAGTTGTCAAAGGCAAAATTTTTAGGAAAAACACAGGTTGGGGATTTTAGAGGAAAGGATATTTTAGTTCTATATGAGGAAAGTGTTAGGTGAGATGATAGAAGGAAGAATGTTGTATATTCACCAATTTTACTTACAAAAGAAAAGTATGTTGACCATCAGAATTGATTAAGTAGTAGGAGATAATGCAATTTGTAGTTGGAAGATTCAATGTTCGTAAAACATATTACAGAAAAAGAGATTAGAAGACAGGGGTGGTTCCTTGAGCATAGTTTTATCATCTCTGTGTGTGTGTGATTTGCCGAATGGTTCATCTGTGAATAATCAGTATTAGGAACTGTCTGCATTCATTATCATCTTATTGTGATGAGGTATTAGCAGCAATCAATGTGTTGCAAATGGACAAACTTTTCCCTTTTAGTTTAAGCAAACAGCTATTAAGTGAGTATCAGCATCAAGGAAATTTTTAAGAGATACATGCAAACACAATGTTAACAGAAATTCATTTAACCTTCTCTTATGCAGGACATTTGCCGAGGACATAAAAGCACTTCGATTGATTACTGCAATCAAAACCCCATATCTACCAGATGGAAGATTTGATCTTGAGGCTTATGATGCCTTAGTAAATTTGCAAATCGAAAATGGTGCTGAGGGTGTGATTGTTGGTGGCACTACAGGGGAAGGTCAATTGATGAGCTGGGATGAACACATCATGCTCATTGGTCACACAGTGAACTGTTTTGGAGGATCAATCAAAGTCATTGGGAACACAGGAAGTAACTCCACGAGGGAAGCAATCCATGCGACAGAACAGGGATTTGCTGTAGGTATGCATGCAGCTCTTCACATTAATCCCTACTATGGGAAGACCTCCATAGAGGGTATGATTTCACACTTTGAAAGTGTGCTCCCTATGGGCCCTACTATCATTTATAACGTGCCATCAAGAACTGGTCAAGACATTCCTCCACGTGTAATTCAGACATTAGCAGAGAGCCCTAATCTTGCTGGTGTCAAAGAGTGTGTTGGAAATGATAGAGTGAAGCAGTATACAAGTAATGGTTTGGTCGTGTGGAGTGGGAATGATGATGAATGCCACGACTCAAGGTGGGATCATGGCGCTGCAGGAGTTATTTCTGTTACCAGCAACTTGGTTCCTGGTCTGATGCGTGAACTAATGTTTGGAGGAAAGAACCCTGCCTTGAACTTAAAGATAATGCCATTGGTTGAATGGTTGTTTCATGAGCCAAACCCCATTGCTCTAAATACAGCCTTAGCTCAACTCGGAGTTGTGAGGCCTGTCTTCCGCCTTCCATATGTTCCACTTACAAGGGCAAAGAGAGAGGTGTTTGTGAAGATTGTTAAGGAAATCGGACGGGAAAACTTTATAGGGGAAAGAGATGTCCAAGTTTTGGATGATGATGATTTTGTTTTGCTTGGTAGGTATTAGCTTTTCCCCATTTGGTGTTGAGAGGTATGTTTTTGTTATTAGCTGCTGAATTTGAAAATTTCTTAATATGAAGAAATATATCTTCTTTTATGTTCTTTTTTGTAACCATGCATTCTTCTTGTTTGCTCTTCTCTTCTGGGAGGCATGTAAATTGTAGCGGTTAGTTTATGGTTTTAAACTAAAGATATGTGTAATGTATCAAAATAGTTTTAAATATGTCGGTAGGGTGTTGGGTGCAAAGAAAGTGTCATTCTTTTAAACAAAATATTATTGCAATAGTCTCTCCATTGACCATAAGGAGAAAGAAAAAGCTGACCAAAATTGAGGTAATAAATATACTACATCGAATTAATGATTGATAAACGAGTATAGTTAATGATTTATCGATGATGGATGGATTACTCAATTTTCTTATTTACATAAATTATTTAGCTTACACTTGGCTAAATACTCGTTGGTATGGGATGTCCAAGCCGAAGGTGGCTAATGGGAGGTAGGGAGTTTGGGGCCCGATAATGCTAAAGGAGGAGGAGGGTAAACTATACGTAGACCTTATCATTATCTTAAAAGGAGAGATACTGTTTCGGATAAACCCTTTGCTCAAGAAAAAGACAATGCAGACCTTATCATTACTGTAAAAGTAGAGATATATATATTGTTTCAGATAAACCCCCTCTGCTCAAGAAAAAGACAATCCAAAGCAATATACAAACAGAAATAACTGAAATGAAGAAAGTCATGACGAAATACTATAGATAACCTAACAAATTATCATAAACAATACTCATTATAGATAAAACTATAATCAAAGTGTAAAAGAAATCGCAAATAATAACTGAACTCAAAGAACAATCTCTTAATTACAAGAGTAATACTATCATGATATATAGTACGACTAATAGTATAAAAGTATAAACGAGACAACACTCAACTATATATCTAACTAACCTCCTACCATAATTTGTATTCTCCATAACCTCCTATTTTAGGTCATGTTTTCGGTAAGTTGAAGTTGCATCATGTCATATCTAATACTTGTTCGACCTACCTCAGTCTCTCGTAAAACCAATAATTTTTTACTATTAATTACACGCCATGTTTTAAATCAAAAGAACAGTCAAAAATTAAATGCTCAATAATATCATAACTTAATTAATATGGAAACAATCCAAACATTCTTTTTTCTTGTTGTATCTCATGTGAGTACTCCCTCCAAAATAAATGGAGCTTTTCTCACATAAGTAATTAACTAGCCTTGAGGCAAAGCCAGAAAACTCGAAGCAGAGAAAGTCAAAACTCTTTTTACTAGACGTATATCATCCAATAGTATTAAATATCGTAATCAACTCCTATCCCCCTCCCTGTATACTAGCAGTACTCATGCTCTGCCACTCTCTTGTACTGATGCATACTAAGTTATAATAATAACTAGCCTTGAGATGTTCGAAAATTTCAAGAAGTAACCATATTGTGATTGTACAAAATAGTAAGAGATCATAATAAAGCTCAACTGAATGATATTATGGACTCATTTTGAAACATTTAGAATATATGTTAAAATCTGAAATCCTTTGCAATTGTTTCAATAATCTGGCCAAGTGATTATAAAAAGATAACGGGAACAAATTAAGAGTTTAAATTCCTAGGTTACAGTAGATTGTAATCTATTTTGGCTGATATTGGTAGCTATAACATTTGCACTAATCATGTATCTATTATGTAAGTACGTAGTATGCGTAATAATATTTTTTTTGTTTGAAATCTTCCTTTGGTCATGAAATTTTTCGCGTACAACTTGAAATTGTATTTGAAATTTAGAAACCGCTCAAAACCTTATTTACATTTTCATTATATTTTTCTTTTTCAAATCTATCCTAAGCTTTTTATTTTTAGGAAAATAATTTCATTAAATTATGTTTCATGTTTAAATCATATTTCATGTTTTTTTAATGAAAAGTATATTTATACTATCAACTATTATTTATAAAAAAACAACAACTTCATTTTCAATTTCAACTTCAAATGTTTCAACTAAAGTGAAAAAATATTTATAATAATATGTAATAACTCGTATATGGGATCTAATCTATGATATCATATGACAATCTATTTTGAGATTTTACTTTTTAGAGCAAATTTGATTGTATGTCAAGCTTTGAGGTAATTATGTTGAGTTAGGTGATTTTGCTAGTTTTTAGAAATTGCGAGATATAAATCATATTTTTAAAAGGTATATTTAAAATTTTAAGTATTCTTTAGTATAAAATCTGATCAAACAAAAATCCAATTTCAAAAATTTCAAAAATAAATATTTTTTTTTTGAATTTTAACGGTCAAACGCCCACTAAATTACTATTGAAATTCAATTTTGATTTATAAATTTTTTGGAGTATTTAATTCCATCACAACCCAACAACAATGTAGATTGAGAGGCTTTAATTAATTTGGAGTCCAAAAAAATGTATTCAAACTTTTATTTTGATTTGAAATTAAGTCAATTTACAATTTAATTTAACTTATAAATGTAACATATTTCATAAATGTAAGTAAAACTTATGCTAACGGTAAAAACATGTCTTTCTTTTTTAAATATTTTGTTTAGTCAAACATCCATTAACATGTGACCAGATTACATATATATTTATTTTACAATAAACCTTTCTTAAATCATAAATTTCAAACAACAAACTCTATCATGACATTTATTGCTCTCCACACCAATAAAAAATGAGGAAAATTATATTAATTATTCACAACCCAACCATCAAACTCCAACAACTATATAAAGTGAAAAGGTCACATTATTTTTTTCACCATTCAAACTTTCAATACTTGCCCCCTTTATTTTTTCCAAAAAAAATAAAAATGAAGTTCTCTTCTCTCTTCAAAAGCAAAAAAAAATCCTCTTTTTCTCCTATGCTATGTAAATTGCCACATTGTGGAAACCTTAGAACTCTCTCTATTAGAGATGAAAATAATCACAACATTTTCAACTCTCAAAGATTTTATAACAATGTTGATGATGACATGGTAGATGAAGTGATTGAAGGCCTAAAACTTGAGAAAAAGAGGTTTTTTTTCGATCCAGGTGAAAAAACTAGTTCGATTCTTGATGTGACATCATCAAAATTGTCAAAAAGTCCTAGTAGTAAGAGGCTCGAGTTTCCACCATTTGATGAATCATGTGTTATAACAAAGATGGATTCGATTGATGGTTATGGGGAAACGACAACTAGGTCAATTCTTAAAGGGTCATCATCAAGATTGTCAACGAGTAATAATAATACTAGTAGTATCAGGGTCGAGTCTCTACCATTTAATGACTCATTTGGTATAACGCCTAGTGTTATGAGGGTAACTTCGACCGATCCTTATGGATATATCAAGAAACATATGGAAAGAATGGTTGAAGAAAATCAAGGGATTAAAGATTGGAAGGAGTCTCTTAAAGAGATAGGTGCTTGGTATTTGGAGAATAATTATAATGATAAAAACATTCATAAGTTTATTATTGGTGCATTTTGTGATTTGTGGATGAGCTATTCAGGTACTTCAACAACAAATACTCCATTTGGATTTAGTACTAGTGAACCTCCTAGTCCTTATTTTATGTCTTTGATAGAAGCTGAGACTGATCAAATTATTGTAGCGTCAACATCCAGTGTAATTCCATAAGTAGGGGAGGGAATATGATTTATGCAGACTTTATTCTTATAGTTGGTGAGGTTTAAAGATTGTTTCTAGTGATACATTCTCATATTTTCGAAGCGAAAGACCGAGAATGAGATTCCTGAGAAAAATATTGATTGTGTTTCATTTTCTTATGTTTGAAAGAAAAATAAAATAGAGAAATAAAATTCAGAATTTATTTCAGATATGTTATAGTATTGTTTCTTTTTGTTGTTTGAAAATTTAAATAAATATACTTTCTTTTTTAATAATGTTAGTTGTGTTACTCCATGATCTCCGCTACAAAAAAAAAATAGAAATCAGTTCTGAAGTTTGTCGCTAATCTTTGACCTAATATTTTTCATTATATATACCTTGACCTAACATAATATATCAATAATTAGTGTAATACAAAACTTAGTTTATGTCTAACTTTTATTAAATCTAGAGTAAAAATCATTGGAACTTAAGTTTTTTCTATTTATTTAACTTTTACAATGCATAATTTGTTTATTTATTCGTTACAATAATAACATATTTAATGTTGTTGATTTATATGATTATGGCCTTTCCAAAATTATGATAAGAGTGTGTTGGAAATGAGAGTAAAGCAGTATACAAGTATTATCTTTTTCCCAATTGGTGTTGAGAAGTAAATTTTTGTTTACTGAAGCTCAACTAGCTAATTTGGATTTGCATCGTATAGGGCTTGAAAAACGTTTTCTATCAAGGATTTTTTTATATCCAGAACACAAACCGGAATCTCTGGTTAAAGGAGGAGCCGCCCATCTGCTGCACCACATTTTAAGAATAATTTGTTGATCACTTTAATGCGCCCTTTTATTTTATGGTCTTAAACTAAAAATGTGTGTGTGTAATGTACCAAAATATTCTTCGAATCTTATGATTCTAAATATGTCAGATAAGATGTTAGAGGTAAAAAAAAAGTGATACTCTTCTTAAAAAGACTAAAAATAAAAGTAAAACAAATAAATTAAAATAAAGGGAATTGCTTAGATAATTATGTATCTACGTATGTAACTAGGTAGTATGCTTAATAATAATACCCTATCTTACCCATGAAAATATTATGGCTAAACGTATAAGGCTGTTAAAAACTGAATCAAAATTAATACTTTGAATGGAGAATTTTTTTTTGGTTTGTCGGTAATGGATTATTAATTTAATTTAATATTTTTGATAATGATCATTTTTTATTTTTTTTGTATCGGATTATTTATTCTTAATTGTTTGAAGTTTTTTCTTAACGAATTAACCGATAATCCGATAGTAAATTAATAAATAATATTTAGATCATTCTATGCATAAAGTTCTTAGAATTTAGTTTCATACTTTTATTTCTAATGGTCTCAAAGTCTTATTTATCCTACAAGGTTTCGGTGTTTACTTTTGAGCATGATGCAATCTTTCAACTCATGTACATGGTTCTTTTAGTTTGTCACCTTGTTTAAGTGATTTTCAATGATTATTTTTGTGCCCGTCAAATCTTAACTGTTAAATCAATAATCGAGCCGATAACGATCAATAACCAAGAAATTAATATCTGAATAATTCTATAATAATTTAGTATGTCTACAAAATAATAACTGATAAATCAAATCAATAAGATTTAAAATCGAATCGAACCAACCGCCTTATACCATGCATGGATTAATCTCCTAAAACTTTCATTTTAAAAAAAAAATCCTCCCAAAGACAAATCGGTTGTCCATTATTTTTTCTGAGGAGTTTAGAGATATACAGAAGAGTGCAACATGAGATTTATGGTGAAAATATGAAATTATAATAATAGGATAAATTGAAAAATTTAGGGATTAATTTTCATGTGTTGAGATTTATGGTAAGAAAGGTGAAATTATAAAAATAGAAAATTCTAAAATTTAGGAATTAATTTTCGCGTGTTGAGATTTATGGTAAAAACTAAAAAGGTGACCTAGTTCAACTCTATCCTAGAATTTTTATTTTTATAAAAATAACCCATTAAATCATGTTTCATATTTTTATGAAAGTACCTTTAAACTACCAATTATTAGTTAAAAAACAATAACCAAATTGTCAAACACACCTCTATCTTCTACTTCAAAATTTTCAAATTTATCGAAAAAAATATTTGTAATAATATGTAGTAACTCATATATGAGACTTATCTATGACATTATGTGAATATTTATTTTGAGATGTTATTCTGTTAGAGCAAATTTAATTGCATGTTTGGATAAATAAGTTGAGTTGGGTGATTTTGTTAGTCGTAGAAATTGCGATGTATAAGTCATATTTTTAAAGGATATATTTAAAATTTTAAATTCTCTTTAGCATAAAATCTGGTCAAACGAAACTCCAATTTCGATAATTTCAAAAATAAATATTCTTTTAAATTTTTATGATCAAACGCCTACTAAATTACTATTCAAATTTGAAATTTAATTTTGATTTATAATTTTTTTGGAGTATTTAATTCCATCACAACCCAACAACAATGTAGATCGAAAGGCTTTAATTAATTTGGAATGCAAGAAATATTCAAACTTTTATTTTGATTTGAAAGAGGGTTCATTTAATTAAGTCTATCCACAATTTAATTTAACTTATAAATGTAACATATTTAAATATTTTGTTTAGTCAAACATTCATTAAATAATGAATATTTAACAAGTGACTAGATTGCATATATATTTATTTTACAACAAACTCTATCATGACATTTATTGATCTCCACACTAATAAAAAATGAGGAAAATTACATTAATTATTTCCAACCCAACCATCAAACTCCTACAACTATATAAAGAGAAAAGGTTACATTATTTTTTTCATCATTCAAACTTTCAATACTTCCCCCTTTATTTTTTCTAAAAAAAATAAAAATGAAGCTCTCTTCTCTCTTCAAAAGCCAAAAAAAATCCTCTTTTTCTCCTATGCTATGTAAATTGCCACATTGTGGAAACCTTAGAACTCTCTCTATTAGAGATGAAAATAATCACAACATTTTCAACTCTCAAAGATTTTACAACAATGTTGATGATGACTTTGTTGATGAAGTCATTGAAAGCCTAAAAATAGAGAAAGATAGGTTTTTTTTCGAGGCAGGTCAAAAAACTAGTTCAATTCTTGATGTGTCATTATCAAAATTGCCAAAGAGGCTTACTAGTAGTAAGAGGCTCGAGTTTCTACCATTTAATGACTCGTGTGTTATAACACCCATGAATTCAATTGATGCTTATGGGGAAACAACTAGGTCAATTATTGAAGGGTCAACATCAAGATTATCAAAGAGTACTAATAATAGTACTAGTAGTAACAAGGTCGAGTCTCTACCATCGAATGACTCGATGGATGCTTATGGGGATCAAGAAACTAGTTCAATTCTTGATGTGACGTCATCATCATCAAGATTGTCAAAAAGTACTAATAATAGTACTAGTAGTAAAAGGCTCGGGTATCTACCATCGAATGACTCGATGGATGCTTATGGGGATCAAGAAACTAGTTTAATTCTTGATGTGACGTCATCATCAAGATTGACAAAGAGTACTAATAACAGTATTAGTAGTAACGGGCTCGGGTATCTACCATCGAATGAATCGATGGATGCTTATGGGGATCAAGAAACTAGTTCAATTCTTGAAAGGTCAAAGAGTAATAGTAGTAACGGGTTTGTGTACTATGTACCATGTAAAAAAACATATGTTATATTGCGATTGATTTCGAGGGATCCTTATGAGGATATCAAGAAATTTTTGGAAAGAATGGTTGATGAAAATCTAGAGATTGAAGATTGGGAGGAGTCTCTTGAAGTGATATGTGGTTGGCTTTTGGAGATTAATGAGAAAAATATTCATAAGTATATTGTTGGTGCATTTTGTGATTTGTGGATGAGCTATTCAAGTACTTCAACAACAAATACTCCATTTGGATTTAGTTCTAGTGAACCTCCCAGTCCTTATTTTATGTCTTTGATAGAAGATAAGGCTGATCAGATGATTGCAGCGTCAACATCCAGCGTAATTTCATAAGTAGCTAAGGAGGGGTGGGATTTATGCAAATTTTATTCTTATAGTTTGTGATGTTAAAAATTTGTTTCTAGTGATAGATTCTCGCTCGAAAGAAATATTTTCGAAGCGAAATGCTGAGAATGAGATTCCTGAGAAAAATATTGATTGTGTTTCATCTTCTTATGTTTGAAAGAAAAAAAAATAGAGAATTTATTTTAGATATGTTATAGTATTATTAGTAGTATTTTTTCTTTTTCTTGTTTGAAAATTTAAATAAATATACTTTCTTTTTTAATAATGTTTGTTGTGTTACTCATGGTCTCCGCTACCAAAAAAAAATTAGAAATTAGTTCTGAAGTTTGTCGCTAATTTTTTGACCTAATTTTTTCATCATATATACCTTAACTTAACAAGCTACATCAATAATTAGTGTGATACAAAACTTAGTTAATGTCTAACTTCTATTAACCTATAACATAAGTTTCTTCATTTATTTAACTTTTACCATGCATAATTTGTTTATCTACTCGTTATAACAATAACATATCCAATGTTATTGATTTGGTCTTTCCAAAATTTATGATAAGAGGGTACGTGTTGGTAAATGATAGAGTAATGGAGTATATGGTTATGGTCTTTCCAAAATTTTATGGTTTTAAATCAAAGATATGTGTAATGTATCGATATGCTATTTGAATCTTGTCGTTTTAAATATGTCAGGGATATTGGGTGGAAATCGGTTTAATATCGGTTTCGTTTAACTTGCGAATATCAAAATGATCATTGAAACTTTAATGGAGCTAGGAATTAAAGATGAAGAATAAATAGTGTTATATTGTTGTACTCATTTTGGAGAAGAAACGACTATTTATAATAGCATCGGTTATTTAACGGTAATAACATAATTGGCACATATTATATTTAACGATAATAATAAGTATATATGAATATTTACGACCAACACTTTATATAAATATAGCTATAAGCTTTATCGGCTATAAATACAATGGGCATTAACTCAATTCCGCTAAATATTTTTACGATAATATAAAAAAAATTGCTGCTAAATATCTCTACTATAGTGAGTCTAGTGAGACCTTTATTAAAACCTGATGGTCATATTTTGATTTAAAACTTATTTAAAATATTTTAATTAATTGAAAAATAAGATTACTGAAAAGGTATTTCAATCTTTTTCATGTGAAATACCATACGAAAATTAATTCCTAAATTTAAGAATTTTATATTCTTAATAATTTCACTTTTGTACTATAAATATTATGTTGTACTCTTCTGTATATCTCGAAAGTCCTCATAAAAAGTAATTGACTGATGTGCAAATAGGAATCAGTTTGCATTTGTCTTTGTGAGATTAATCAATGGTAATAATATAATTGTGTATCGGTCGGTTTGATTCGATTATGAAATTTATCAATTAATTTATTGATTGTTGGTTTGTAGACATGTTAACACAGTTATAAAATTATTTAGATATCAACTTATTATTTATCGTTTATTGATGGTTATCAATTAGATTATTGATTTAACAGTTAAATTTGACACAAAAAATATAATCATTAAAAATCACTTAAATAACATCACAAACCAAAAGAGCTATAAACATAAGTTGAAAGATTGCATCTTGCTCAAAAACGACTACTGAAATTTCATAGAATAAATGAGAGTTTGAGAAGTCAGAAATAAAATTATGACACTTGACTTAGGCGCTACACACAATTAGGACTGAACATAAAATATTGAAAACTAAATTACCAAATTGAACCAAATTTTTTGGTGATTTGGTATTTGATAATTTGGTATTTGGTAATTTGTTATTTGGTATGATATTCGGGAGTGAAATTTTAGAATTACGGTATTTGGGTAGGATTTGGTATGTGACATTAGAGTCATTTGATATTCGGTATTTTCTGAATATCGAATTATTTACTTAATGAAGGTCATATATCAACAGGTTCATAACTCATTAGTACAAGTTCGTAGAGAAAGTTAAATACTAAACATAACTAACCCAAATACACATGTCTATTAGTTGTATCAATTTATTTTTCTTGATGTATTCTTACTTGTTGATCTTCTATTATACCGTGCATCCACATAGAAAAATCGAAATAATTGGAGCATAATATTAACTGTGTAATACAATCAGCTACAAATTCTATACGGTATTACCAAATACCATACCAAATCGAAGTTTAAATTACCGATTATCGAATCAAAATTTAAGAATTTGATATTTGATATCTACTTTTAACTACCAATTATCGAATTACCAAATTCAAAATTTAAAAATTCCAAACCAAATACCAAACGTCATCCCTACACAATATTGCACTGAACTTATCCTGCTTTAATCATATAACAAAATACCAAGGTATCACGAGTGTTTACCAATGAGTTTTTAGCCAAGTTTTATCTAGTTGTATATGTTTTCAACTTCTAGTTCTAAGTTAAATAATTTATGTAAACAAAGAAAATTGAGTAATTCATCCTATCAATAAGTCATTAATTATAAAATTCATTTGCTAATCGTTAAAATTTATAGGTAATGATTTCCTTATTTACATAATTGGTTTCCATCAGAACTTCAAGTCAGGATACGTTTAAACGATAGTTTATTTTAAAAATATTTATGAAACCTTAATTAAGCATAAATTGTTATTCTAATATTAACAAAACTATTTTTAAATTGATTCATAACATAAATTGCAACTATGTAAAAGATTTTTATAAAAAGCACTTCGGAATAAAATTAAGATTTCAAGGACCCTGAGGTTCAATAAATCTTTATAATATAATTTATTTTTATTTTGTTAGTTAACACATGAAGAGATCTTTTTACACTATAATTGTAAGAATTACTATTTTCTTCTATCTTAAAAAAATTAAAGAAGCTAGTCTAATTCTAATTTTATAAGTGAAAGAAAGTAAATTTGTTAATAACTTAAATGTAAATGTATTCATTTCCACCTAAAACTATATTCTTAATTTTTTGTTAAGACCTATATATTGAATGGTTAGTCTAAAAAGAACATAACATATATTATGATAATCATTTATACGAGTAATTGAACATTTTTTTGATAATATTTAGTCCTATAATGTAATTTCATTAGTACATAAATACCACGACAATCAAACAGTTCTCACTGGTACATAAATACTTATCGACTCTACACTTTATCTTGGTAAGAATGTTAAGATATGAAATGTTCAGTGATTAGAAAAAGAATTATTACTTAATTAGCTATAATTAGTATTTGTAGTATCCTTTATCAACTGTGTAATACTACATTGTAGCTTTTTCTTATGAAATATATGAATATCATTTCTCTTTCCTAATTCTTCTCTTTTACTTATTCACTTTTCCTTTCCTGCTCTTCACAAATTGAGCCTTCTAATAGCTCGTGACAAAGAATTAGTGTTGCATTAAATCATATCTTTTATACCCCTAAGTATATTAATATCATATGTGTTATTAGGAAAAATTTAATGGTTGATTGATTATTTAAATTTTTATTTTATTAATGACGATTAAGTTTTCCATCTTATAATTGCCTTCCATATTTCCTCTTCCTCTACACTCAATTAAGAAAAAGAAAACGTGTCTTTATTATATAATTTAGAATATGTTCTTTCAAGTTAATGAAATATTAGTCATTTGTTACAATACAATAAATTGGTTTTATTTGTCAAAAATCTTATTGGTAGATACAAAGATTTAAGTAGTTTAATTCAAAATTTTAAAACATTCAACAGTTTTATTTTCATTTAACTAAAAACTTAAAAAATTAATTTTCTATTAAAACTACATCCCTAATGTTAGGACAATATATATAAGGAAATAATGAACAGTGGTTGTAACTTTCTGACATGTATAGTAATGTAATACCCCAGAAATTTTTTGAGATAAGACTCGAACTATCCTTCGTTGTGAGTAGGATTTTATCGAGGAATTTAAATTTTCTTAAGTGTTAAGGTCACTAGGTGTAGCACCTTGAGTTCCAAGAAGAACTAAAAGGAGTTCATTCCAGTCATTCCTAAGTTCTTCTAAGATTTGAGTCAACTTAAAATGACCATAACTCTCTGTACATGATGAGTTAGGTGTGCCAGTAGATGAAAAATGAAAGGTCTTTGAATTATCTTTCCAACGCCACCGAGTTTGTTAAGTTTCGAGTTCGGATGAGTGAGATATGCCCTTTTGGAGTCAGGCTGTCCAGTTAAGGAAAGTTACCCAAAAATAGTGAGGGGTATTTTGGTCTTTTCCTTATCAAATCAGATTTAATTCATTTTTAGTAAGGTTTTAAGGGTCTAATCCTATTAGGTTCAGTTTTATAATCCTAATATACGCCTAGGGTTTTAGTTGAGAGTTCAAGAAGAGAAAAGAAGAGA